>ML663574.1:2897235-3192037 GCA_007570785.1 Antilocapra americana
AGACCATCTGACCTGTCTCTTGAGAAATCTGTATGCAGGTCAGGAAGCAACAGTTAGAACTGGACATGGAACAACAGACTGGTTCCAAATAGGAAAAGGAGTACATCAAGGCTGTGTATTGTCACTGTGCTTATTTAACTTACATGCAGAGTACATCATGAAACATGCTGGGCTGGAAGAAGCACAGGCTGGAATCAATATTGCTGGGAGAAATATCAATAACCTCAGATATGAAGATGACACCACCCTTCTGGCAGAAGGTGAAGAAGAACTAAAGAGCCTCTTGATGAAAGAGAAAGAGGAGAGTGAAAAAGTTGGCTTAAAGCTCAGCATTCAGAAAACTAAGATCATGGCATCCGGTCCCATCAGTTCATGGCAGATAGATGGGGAAACAGTGGAAACAGTGACAGACTTTATTTTGGGGGGCTCCAAAATCACTGCAGATGGTGATAGCAGCCACAAAATTAAAAGATGCTTACTCCTTGGAAGGAGAGTTAGGACCAAACTAGACAGCATATTAAAAAGCAGAGACATTGCTTTCCCAACAAAGGTCCATCTAGTTGAGGCTATGGTTTTTCCAGTAGTCATGTATGGATGTGAGAGTTAGATGGTAAAGAAAGCTGAGCGCCGAAGATTTGATGCTTTTGAACTGTGGTGTTGGAGAAGACTCCTGAGAGTCCCTTGGACTGCAAGGAGATCCAACCAGTCCATCCTAAAGGAGATCAGTCCTGGGTGTTCATTGGAAGGAATGATGCTGAAGCTGAAACTCCAATACTTTGGCCACCTGATGCGAAGAGGTGACTCACTGGAAAAGACCCTGATGCTGGGAAAGATTGAGGGCAGGAGGAGAAGGGGATGCCAGAGGATGAGATGGCTGGATGGCATCACCGACTCGATGGCCATGGGTTTGGGTGGACTCTGGGAGTTGGTGATGGACAGGGAGGCCTGGCGTGCTGCGGTTCATGGGGTGGCAAAGAGTCGGACACGACTGAGCGACTGAGCTGAACTGATATAGCAGTATATTTCAGTAAGCATATTAGGGTGATTTTTCAGTTAATAATCTTGATACTTATAAAATGAGACTGTTGTATTCCTGATGTGTTTTTCACCGAGGGTAGCTCATTGAAAGTGCTCAGGATGTGTATGCTAAACCACTGAATGGTTGCTGTGTCCAGTCGCTGTGTCGTGTCCGATTCTTTTAGACCCCAGGGACTGCAGCACGCCAGGCTCCCCTGTCCTTCACTTTCTCCCAGAGTTTGCTCAAACTCATATGCCTTGAGTTGGTGATGCCATCCAATCATCTCATCCCCTGCTGTCCCCCAAGCTTGTTATTTTTAGTTTTCGACGTGAAAGAAATTGTATTCTTCATGTTGGCCACTAGGTGGAACTATTGGCACATTGGTTAAAATTCATTCTTCATCCATGGGGAAAATCTACCTCTTGAAAAAAATGACATTTGAAAAATGTTATGATAGATAGTAGGAAGAAGAATTCCTAGTACTGTGATGAAGATCAAGAAAGATATGAACTGGCTGTGGACAGAAATCCAGGATTCGGGATACACAGAAAGGAGTAGGAAGAAAAAAGGCAGCCGTTAATTTAAACATTTCCAGACACGGATATAAGTGCAGTTGGAGAGATAGGACATCTGGAAAATTAACAGACATCTATCTTTCCCCAGACATCAGTGCAGCATGCAGCGTCTGAGACACCGAGGCACGCAGGCTCCAAGGCCAGAGTGACGCTGTCAGGGCTTCCATATGTACGGCAGGCCAAGGCCGGGGAACTTAGGAGCCACCACTTAGGGGACTGAACTCCGTTTATTTCTTCTTTACACTTTCTTTCACTTAGGACATAAAAGTGCTTTTTAGTATCAGACAAGACAATATGTAGGAAGGCGAATTCGAAAACCGAGAAAGAATTAGAATGTATTTCTGTGTTTAAAGAGACGGCTTGCTTTATGGTCTCCAATTCATCAATTTCATTTGTTGAATCTTCAGACCTTTGTTATATTTTGGGTACCATGCCAATCAAGTTCTCTGTTCTCTGTATAAACTCTCTAAATATGGATTGATCCAGAGAAGAGGGGAATACAGCTGTTTTCCAGAAAGATTATATTTGGCTGACACAAAGTCAAGTATAATGTAGTGATTTAATGTAATGTAGTCAAATATAAAATGGCGATTCAGCTATCATTTGATGGATATTGACTTATTTATTTATTATAAATAAATATTTATAAATATCTATTTGCCTTAGATGCTGGCAAACTGAAATACATAAATAATGATTCACTCTGGTCCATTTTCCGAGTTATACAAGCTTTTAGATATGTGTTGTGTGCAAAATGCTTCTTTACCTGCTTTTCAAGTTTAAACATACTGATTATTCCTCTCTTAATTGAAAGGAGTAATAAAATCAATACATTCTTTTCTCTTGAAGACTTTTTTTCATGTGGGGCATTTTTAAAGCCTTTATTTAATATTACAATATTGCTTCTGTTTCATGTTTTGTTTTTTTGGCCACGAGGTATTTGGGATCTTAGCTCTCCAAACAGGGATGGAACCCACACTCCCCACATTGGAAGCTGAAGTCTTAACTGCTGGGCCCCCCAGGCAAGTCTCAACACTCACTGTTTTCAAACAGAGAGAACTGCCAGCAGCGTTGCTTCCCGGATGGCCCAGCGCGTAAAGAACCTGCCTACAACACAAGAGCCACGGGTTTGGGTTCGATCCCACCCTGGGTTGGGAAGATCCCTGGCAGGAGGAAATGGCAACATAAGCCAGGGTTCTTGCCTGGAGAATCCCATGGACAGAGCCTGGCAGGCTACGGTCCATGAGGTGGCCAAGAGTCAGACACAACTGAGCAGCTAAGCACAGCACATCCATTTCCCTGTAATAATTAATTAATAAATAATGTTACAAGCAAACCCCTTGCCAGTCCTTAGACAACTGTCAGTCAGTTGTTGGACAATTCCTGTAGCATCCTGTAGATGCTGTCTTTTACATAGTTCACAGACAAAAGGAAGAAAGCATAAATCTTGATTGCCTTTGCTGCTGTCCTGTTTTTGTCTTGTTTCTTTTTTTACAGCAAAAAATTGTAGCTGCTTTCAACTTCAAGGCTTTTGTAACAAGTATATGGGAAAATAGCATTTCGTTCTGTCATTTATATTCAGAAATGCATCCAGTATGGAGATGGGCAAAATACTCCAATAAACTAGAACTGTACGTTTCTACTGGTTTTTGTGTTTTGCTAGTTTTTACTAGTTGCTCTGTGTCTGGAATCACAGTCCTCCCGCACCCTCCACCCCCCAAAAAACCATATTTTCTTTGAAGAAAAGGAATAAGGTGGAAATGGCATTGGTTTATTTTTTCTTAAGGCATATTTCTTGATTGGCTTATTTTCAGTTCTATATATATGCTAATAAAAAAAACTAAAAGTAATGGATTTCTGGAATAAGAATAAGAACAATCCCCCCCCCCAAATTAATGAGCTTCTGAAAAACTAATGTAGCTCGTGATTTTAACTATTAACTACCTGATCATTATAATGTATGTTTGTCCTCACCTACTCATTTTTAAGTGCAACTCATTGTACTTCAGCATTGTCTAAGATTGTTTGACCATTTGCTCCTTGACCCAATTTTTTCTCCTCGAGAGAAGATAATTTTTTAGAAGAGAAACCATCTGAATTGCCAGCCAGTGAAACAAGTTCTGCGCACAGCAAATTGTTATTGGAGCCATCTACCCCAGAAGTGTCTGTTCTGTAAGGGCGTGTGTTTGGAGGCCTCGCGATGGAGAACAGAGGTTCCTTTGCTGCGACGGAGTTTACAGCTGATGGAGAAGGAGTAAGCAGAAGAGAAATGATGATGAATGTGTGCTTGTTGCCACGGAAACCTCTTTCCAAAGGGCTCACACTAACAGAAACAAAGGCCAGTTGAAAAGGCAGCGGCCTCGGCCTGGACCAGGTGAGCCTGCCGCGGCCACGCCCCCCTGACCGGGCCCGCAGAAGCCTGGTCGTCGCGAGCTGGCCGCTGGGGTGGTCGTCTGCGTGCAGAACGGAAAACAAACAAGGGCAAGCTGCAGCCAGATGTGGGGGCTTCCCGGTTCACTGACGGTTCCTGGGGTCCTCGGAGTCAAAGCAACTGATGCACGTTCCCGCTTTTCATCGGGAAACGTTGAAACTGGAGACCCACGGCGTCTGAGGAGCCCCTGGTCCCCAAGATGGTCCCTTAAAGTCACAAAAGATACCAGGTCCGTGCTTCTCCAAGACTCATAAGAGAACGAATTATCTGTGAGACATCAGCATCTGTTTGTCGCTCAGTCGTGTCCAACGCTTTGTGACCCCATGGACTGTAGCCCACCAGGCTCCTCCGTCCCTGGGATTCTCCAGGCAAGACTACTGGAGTGGGGTGCCGTTGCCTTCTCCAAATTAGTATAGTGAAGCTGATAGGTCAACGGCTGGCTCCACCTCGTGGCTTAAGGTCTGTTCATACATTTCCCATGCGATCCTTTCTAAGCCCTCATCTGTGCACGGGTTTCTAGAGATTGTGGCATCAACTCTTTCTACTTAGCAGAGAGAATTTTTGCTATTCTATAGAAAAATAGAAATAAAATTCTTGTTTTCCAA
This sequence comes from Antilocapra americana, assembly GCA_007570785.1. Taxonomy (NCBI): domain Eukaryota; kingdom Metazoa; phylum Chordata; class Mammalia; order Artiodactyla; family Antilocapridae; genus Antilocapra; species Antilocapra americana. The sequence goes on from ML663574.1 coordinate 2,901,865, forward strand.
AGCATCTAATTTGATCTTGTCCTCTTCTCCACCCAGCTCTAAAATCAATAGTTTTATTTTATTTTTATTGTTTTAATTTTTATGTTTTCCTCAAGCCACTTGGCACGTGGGATCCTAGTTTCCTGACCAGGGATCAAACCTGTAACCTGGTGATTGGAAGCAGAGACTCTTACTCACTGGATCACCAGGGAGGTCCCCCTTTGCTTTTTCTTTTCTTTTCTTTTTTTTTATTTGACTGAATAACTTCACCTCTATGTCTTTATTTCTAAAAGTACATCCCGGGTTGTGTGAAATTCAAAAGTATAATTGTTATCGAATATAAAAACAAGCTGACCTTTATGCATAGTTCACTTTCCAAGTGGGCCCTGATCGTACGTTTGAGCCCTGAACCCTTTATTGATGTTCTCTTTGTCCTGGTCAAAATGAACCCAAATTTTGTTTTCCCTCGCCGAGAGCCTGTTGACTGAGGCCGCTAAATCACCCTGTTTCTGACCTCCGCCCGAAGTTCAAACCCTTTTCCACAGCCGCTGACTCTGTCCGCGTCCCTCCAACACACGTGTGTGTGTTGCTCCCTCTCCCCATCCTGGATGGCTGAGCGGGCGTCCTTCCCTCTGATGGGGGCTTTTCTGCCTGAAAACCTCACCCATGGAACCCAGCTGGCTCATTTTGTTTACCTATGAGATAATTCAGAGTCATTTTCCCCCCACAGGAAAGTCTTATAGTTTGCTTAGAGATTAAAATAAGAGATAGCAAGCTTGCCGATGGTTCTGTGGCAAAGAATCCGCCTGCAGTGCAGGAGTTGCGGGAGCCCTCGGTTCGATTCCTGGGTCAGGAAGATCTCCTGGAGGAGGAAATGGTAGCCTTCTCCAGTGTTCTTGCCTGGAGAACCCTGTGGACGGAGGAGCCTGGCGGGCTGCCGTCTGTGGGGTCGTACAGAGTCGGACACGACTGAGACGACTGAGCAGCAGCAGCAGCAAGCGCCTAGAGATTCATTTCCCTTGTCTCAGCTGGTTCTCACAAACATGATGAGGGCAAGAGTTATTGTCCCATTCACTGGATGAGCAAATGGAGGCACGATGCTTTAGGAAAATAAAGTACCCTCCTCTTCTATGTTGTGGGTGCCTACATTGTCTTTCTCAGTCTTTCTGCTGATATAGAAACTCCTAGGAAATTCAGAAGGCATAGAATATCTATTTTGTGTTTCTTGGGGGGAAAATAAAACCTTACTTTAACCATGATTCTTTTAGGCTGAAAATGATTTCTTTCCGTCTCCTAATGCTTTAGTTAGATTAAGGGTTGCTGCATGTGACCTTGGGCTTCACTGCTAGTGCTAGTGGTAAAGAGTCTGCCTGCAACAGAGGAGATACGGGCTGGATCCCTGGATCAGGAAGATCCTCTAGAGAAGGGCATGGCAACCCACTCCAGTATTCTGGCCGGGAGAATCCCATGGACAGAGGAGCCTGGCGCGCTGCAGTCCACAGGGTCACAAAGAGCTGGACACGACAGCACGCACACACATTTAACCTTTGCCTTTAAAAACGGACAGCCAGTAGGGTCTCTGCCTCCTTCCTTCAGAAGCGTAGAATGCAGGGACTTCTCCTGAGGTCCGGTGGTTGAGGCTTCCCCTTCCAAAGCAGCAGGTGTGGGCTTGAGCCTGCTCTGGGAGCTAACATCCCGCATGCCTCCAGGCCAAAAACCAAAACATGAAACGGCAGCAACCTTGTAACAAATTCAATAAGGACTTCTTAAAAATGGTCCATATTAAAAAAAAAAAAAACAAAACCTGTAATATGTATAGAAACATGAGAACAATGTATGAAGAGACAGATGACTTTTGGAATCTCCTTGACTCTATTTGTTCCTTGAGCAAAACCACAATTGTTACCGATTCTCAGCTGATGCTTAAAAAATTCAATTCTTCAAATTAATTCTCTTTCTAATTGGAGGTTCCAGCTGCCATTGGATTGAATTTTCCTGTTGTTTACTTGTCCCAAAGTCTCTGTAAAAGGTTCTATTTCTCTAGGCAACCAGCTGGTTTTTCACATAGATAAGGTCAATTAATTTGACCTTTGTTTCAATATGAAATGCATAATAAAGCTGGTGCCCCACAGACCGGATGTGGCCTTTCAAAAAAAAAAAGGCTACTTGCCAGGACAGGGAACAATAATTTATGACCTCATAAACCCCAGTTGCAACGCTTGTTGCTGAGCCTGGCCGTGACAAGGGGCCTGTGTGTCTTTATTTATTTATTTTTATTCTGTGTGATAGAAAGCTGGAAAACAGACCCCAGCACCTGCGCCTTGAAGGAGGGGAAATGGCAGAGGCAGAAACCAGGACTGTTGTTTTTTTAAGGATCAAGGACGCTGTTTGAATTTTTGGTTTTCTGCAGCTTGTTTTCTCCGGACAAAAGTTCCTACATATAGGCTGAGTTTATTATTGCCTTCTGATTGTGAGATCTCATCATCAAAACGTATTGTGGTTCTGAGAGATGTGCAAACTCATTATGAGGCAAAGTCGAAAGCAGAACAGTTGCACTGGTATTTACAGCCAATACCAAAACGGTACGTGCTGCAGTTTGACGGGCCCGTCTCAGAAGCCGATTCTAACAAATTTAGGAGGGTGGGGGCTTTCTGACTTTTGTCGTTGCTTTAACTGTGTCAACCACTATTCTGTGTGTCATTAGCGATGCTCATATGGGAACTGTTAAGAGTGTTTATTACTTGGCATGAATCTATTATTCTTGGCATTTGTGTCTAATTTTGTTCTACATTTTATACAGCCCTGGATGAATCCATTTTGGCTAAATCTTTGATCACATCTCTGATTAAGTCCTAGAAATGGGCTAAGTCAAGACATAAATAAAGAGCTTCCCAGGTGGCTCAGTGGTAAAGAATCTGCCTGACAAGCAGGAGGCATGGGTTCAAACCTTGGGTCAAGAAGATCCCCTGGAGAAAGAAATGGCAACCTACTCCATTATTCTTGCCAGATGGGCTGTACAGTCCATGGGGTCACAAGAGCTGTACATGACTTTGTGACTGACAACCAAAAAAGAGACAATTTTAATTAAAAAAATTTTTAAATTTTAATTTAAAAAAGACAATTTCAAATCTATCAATTAACGCTTTTCTCATTAATTCCTCATGTCCAATCACCATGTATTTAGTGATCCATTATTTTAACTGTTCTTTTGAATAAGCCCCTGTGTGTACCTTGAATTTTGGGTAAGGGGTACGGTAAACAAGCATTCACTCCTCAGGATATGTGTGTGTGCTCAGTTGCTCAGTTGTGTTGGACTCTTTGTGACCCAGTTTCATTTCTTTTTATGACTGAGTATACATACTAACAAGAACCAACTGTGCCACTCAGGGAACTCTACCTAGAGCTCTGTGGTGACATAAACGGAAGAGAGATTTTACAAAGAGGGGATGTATGGATGCATATAGCTGATTCACTTTGCTGTACAGTAGAAACTAATGTCACATTGTAAAGTAACTATTCTTCAATGAAAATTAATTTAAAAAAGAAGATATTCCGTCTTGGTGTGTGCAGCTTGAAGCATTTATCCTAGGAAAACCATCATAGATATTTTTGCAGAAAATAACTTATACATATAAAACTGTATGTATATTTTTCTGAAGTTTCTCATATATAGATAGCTAATTGGTACCATGCATTTTGTCTGCAACCAGCTTTTTACTTTTTTTCACCCACATACTAATAATAATTATTATTTTTTTGTGATGCTAAATTTTCTTATGTTTCAAAAGACAAAAGTGTTCTTATTTTTAAAAGCCATTAACAAATGCTATTTTGCGATGTCTAGGATAGTTCAGAATTTCATCTTTGTTCAGTCACTAAATTGTGTCCAGCTCATTGCCACCCCATGGACTGCAGCACGCCAGGCTTCCCTGTCCTTCACTCAAAGCCATCTTCGAGTCAGTAATGCCATCCAGCTGCCTCTTCCTCTGTTGCCCCTTCTCTTCCTGCCCTCAACCTTTCCCAGCATCAGGATCTTTTCCAATGAGTTGGCTCTTTCCATCAAGTAGCCAAAGTGTTGGAGCTTCACCTTCAGCATGAGTCCTTCCAATGAATACTCAGGGTTGATTTCTTTTAGGATTGACTGGCTTGATCTCTTTGCAGTCCAAGGGATTCTCAAGAGTCTTCTTCAGCCCCATACTTCCAAAGCATCAATTCTTTAGTGCTCAACTTTCTTTATGGTCCAACTCTCACATCTGTACATGACTACTGGAAAAATCATAGTTTTGACTACTTCATCATTAAAGAGGCAGAAACAGATTTTTCCATATGTTTTCATACAGGGTTCACCATAGCCCCTTGCCATCAAGACTTGGACCTAGGATCAATGTTGTTAATACTATATTTCAAATGCACTATTAGGTAAATAGATGCTTTGTTGACTGTCTTAAGAACCTAACCACAATTTTATTACTGTTTCCATTGGGAAAACCATATTCCAAGTTTCAAAAAGCTGACATAAAAACAAATCCAAAATAGTTTGTTTGTATGTTAAAGATCATCTATATATACATATATATATATTTTTGTCTTAGTTTTACTACTGAAAACTAGCTGCTGCCCTGAAGTCATTAACTGCCTGAGAAATATATACCCAATATACCCAATGCTGGAAACTGCGGTCTGGACTGTTTTTGACCTCTAGTTAAGAAAGGCTTTTTCTAGATCTTTGTCCCGTATAGAGTATTTTTTTCCCCATATGGGAATTTCTTTATTAATTTTCTTTTAAAGTTGTCAATCGAAACCACAAATTTACTGATGTAGGTTTGAACTGTGTCTGACAGAAATCAGGAAAAATCATATTTAGGACTATTAAATTATCATTCTTATGATTTTTTTTTTGTTGGATTGCAGCGAAACCTCAGAATAGCTGTCTCTCTCTCTCCAAAACTCCTATTATATTGATCTCCAGAGAACTAGCTAGCTAAAAAAAAAAAAAAAAAAAGAAAAGACCATTATCAGACTGCCTGCATAGATCCTGTAGCAGCAAATCTCACGAAAATATTGTCAAATGTGTTCCAGCCGTAAAGCTCAGGCAATAAGCTGAGTTTCTAACTGTCTGTGTCCAGACTCTCCTCTCTGATTCTCAGTGATACTTGGGTCAGGTCAAGAAGAAGAGGTTAGATGCACGGCACTAGAGAGAGAATGGAGCATATGAAGGCTTTGTGAGTTTCAGGAACATAAGACTGTCAGTTGTATGCAGCAAAATTCTCACGACCCCAAAGCTGAACTCCATAAATAGGCTTGGCATCCAACTCTTGCCTGCAGAAAATAAAGAGTAAAAGAAAGGGGAAAAAAAAAAAGAGAAACTCTCGCCCTGCTCCGACTCACACACAAATGCATGCACATATGACGTGCGTGCACTGCTTAACTAGGTAAGGATGCATGTAACTGGCCTTTTGCACCATGCACAACAGAACTTCGTGCCACCAGCCACAGGCTGAAAACAGTCTTCTTTCCTTTGAATTTTGCTTCTCAACAGGGCTTTTAATATCCCAACTAGACTGTGCTAGGTTGAATGATGGAATTCTTTGTTTTGGCGAACCATCTCCAGCTCTGTGTCTTGGAGAGTCTATTTCTAAGGTCAGTCCTATAAAATCCCTACTGTGTGAGGACGAAATGTAACGGATGATGAAAATCATGGGCTTATGTCTTAGTTGATTTGAGCCTTAGCCCAGCTAACTTCCTCCTTTGAAAGCTAGTTTATTGTGTGTTTGTTTGGGTTTCTTTCCCTTAAAACTGTCAAAAGAGGAGTAGTTCCTTCTCTCAATTGTTGTGTGTGTTGAAAGACATGCACGCCAAGTGACTGAACACATTTGGAAAGCTTAGCTCAATGCCAGACTCCAACTAAGAGTACAGTCTACGTATCGGATCTAATAATTAGCATGGTTATTGTTATTAAGAGAGTATAGGGCTTCCCAGGTGGTGCTAGTGGTAAAGAACCCGCCTGCCAATGCAGGAGACGTAAGAGATGTGGGTTTGATCCTCTGGGTAGGGAAATATCCTGGAGGAGGCAATCCACTCTAGTATTCTTGCCTGGAGAATCCCATGGACAGGGGAGCCTGGAGGGCTACAGTCCATGGGGTTGAAAGAGTTGAACACGACTCAAATGACTTAACACACACATACATACTCACACACACTAACTGAAGTCATAGACCTGGTAAGAGTGACCTGTAGATCTAACATTGAGCTATTTTTATGTTTTCAGTTCTAAAAAGAGATTCTTTTAAAAAATCTTTTAATTTTTAAAAAACTTTTATTGAAGTATAGTTAATTTACAGTGTTGTATAGGTTTCTGCCGTACAGCAAAGTAGTCAGTTATACATATATGTTTATCGGTTCTTTTTTGTTGTTTGCTTCTTTCTCTGTATTTTGAAGGCACATCTGGCCCTTATAGGGAGTTCCCTGGTGGCTCAATGGTAAAGAATCTGCCTGCCAATGCAGGAGACCCAGGCTCAATCCCTGGATTGGGAAGATCCCCTGGAGAAAGAAATGGCAACCCACTCCAGCATTCTTGCCTGAAGAATCCCATGGACAAAGGAGCCTGGTGGGCTACAGTCCACAGGGTTTCAAAAGAGTCAGACATGACTTAATGACTAAATAACAACTGCCCTTATATATTCCATCATTAGAAATTTTAACCTTGTCCTTCTGTATTATAAGAATGGAAGTTTTCATCAAATGCTTTGGGACATATTTTCCGATAGGATGGTTGCTGCATCTTCCATAATTTTTATCGTGTTACACTAAAGGCATTTTACTGCTGGTCAGTGAATTGTGTGGTGCTGTGCAGTGATAATGAACCAAGTACAAATGAATGAGAGAGTCAGTATAGGGATGGAAGCCAGTATCTATCTGACGTCTTATGTGAAGGGTCTTATGTCCTCTAAGTGTGAATTAGTTCCATTTCATAAAGATGTGTCTTTCTGTTTTTTATCCATAAAGTGGTAAAATCCCATGGGTAAATATCTTGGAAATTTTTGTATAACACGATTAATATGCTCTAGCCAGCAACGCTGTTGTTAATCATACAGTCTCTCCAGTTAATACTCCGCAGTCCTTGACATGTGTCGATATCAGCTTTGACGTTTATTAAGTTTATTTTCAGTCATTCAAGATAACAGATTCCAACCTTAATCAGCCTTTGACTTCCTCAAATAACTATAAACCTCTTATGTATATCATTTCCTAATAGCTTCTGTACCACCAAATGGCTTAGTCTATTCTTGGCCCAGTCTACCTGTTGTCTAAATGTTTTCTCTCCTCTCTTGGACTTACTTCAAGTTTTTGCTTCCCTTGACTTTATTTTGTTTCAACCATCTAAATGCCTTTTACTTATTTTTTAAAACATTCATTTTTTCATTCATTTAAAAATTGTTTTGGAAAAAAAAAATTGTTTTGGGCTGTACCATGTAGCATGTGGGATCTTAGTTCCCCAATCAGGGTGAACCCACACCCCTGCACTGGGATCACAGGGTCTTCACCACCACCAGACAGCTGGCAAGTCTCTAAGTCTCTTTTAAAATGTCCTCCGAAGTAGACCCACTTCAAGCTAGATTTCAAAATAAGGCCACAAGATTTGTGTGCCCCTTCTCCTCACTGCTGCAATTTGATCTTCAGAAGATTGTCCCTTACATCCAGCCCACCTTAGATCTTCTCACAAAATACTGTTCTGTCTTTCTGTCCACACAGGTCTACTGATTCCTTACCAAAGTTTTGTATGATAGACTTCTGTGTTGTTGATTTCCAGAAGCAAAAACAAGCAAATATGCGTATTTACCTCCTCCATTTTTTTTTCTCATCAGATACTTTTACAATTTGGTAGAAAACAATCTTTCCACTTCTCTGGTGTAAATTCATTGCCTCCTCTCTTAATTTCATCCCAAATTCTCAAGGGCATTTATTCATTTCAGCTTTGTAAGAATTTTCTGCTAGAATTTTTTGCTCTCTTTATATGAATATTATTGTATTTTTATCTACTATTTTTTTTGTTTCCCTTTAAATACAGACAAACATAGTAGATGCTTATTAAATAAATGAATAAGAATTGGTGGCTTCCACCAGTCACTTTATTACAGAAATCAGTTAAAGATGTGAAATGATAAAAGCAGATATCTACGAAGAATATTTAAGGAAAATTCTTATTTTTTAATTTGATTGAAGTATAGTTGATTTACAATTTTGTATTAATTTCTTCTGTACAGCAAATGATTCAATATGCATATATATACATATATATATATACATTCTTTTTAATATTTTTATCCATTGTAAAAAAAAACTACTAGACAAGTAGGTGTAGGAAAATGTGGCTTTTAAAAGATGGTCAATATTAATAGATTATGCAATATTCTAGGTGTAGTAATGAACTGATAGGACTTTTTTAAGCTCAAGGACTTAAAGGAAAAGCAACACTAATGAATGAACAGATGAAAAGTCTCAAGAGGGAAATTCAAACTGTAATAAAAAAGAAAATGGGAGAATTTTGAACAACATAAAAAAAAAATCCAACATCTAAAATGAAAAAAAAAATCACTTAATCGCTTAAGAGTAGTAAGGAGACTGATTTCAAATGTGTTAGTAAATCTAAATATTGATCAACAGAAAAATGTCTATTTTAAAAATCAGAGAAGATAATTGAAAGAGAATTAACAGAGCCTCTCTGTGCTGTGCTTAGTCAGTCACGTCTGCCTCTTTGTGACCCCATGTACTGTAGCCTTCCAGGCTCCTCTGTCCATGGAGATTCTCCAGGCAAGCACACTGGGTGGGTTATCATTCCCTCCTCCAGGGGATCTTCTCTACCCAGGGATCAAACCCAGGTCTCCCGCATTGCAGGCTCAGATTCTTTACCATCTGAGCCACCAAGGAAGTCTCGTGAACAAAATGCTACAGAGCCTCAGGAAGCTGTGTAGGATTACAAAGTGGCTCCAACACACAGATAATTGGAGTCTAATACAGGAAGGAGGCAGGACATGCTCTTAAAGAAATTTCCCACCCTTTTGGATTAAAAAAAATAGTATATCCAAGGAGTTTAATGTATACTGAGTAGAAAAAATACAAAACCCACTATATCTAGGTATACCCAAATCATAGCACTCAAAAGCTAAGACAAAGAGAAATTTTAGAATCTGACAGAGCAAAAGGGAGAATTCCTTTGGGGGTTTGGTTTTATTGTACGGAATCAACTGATTTCTCCTCAGTATGCTTGAAGACAATGAAATAACATCTTTAAAATGATGGGGAAAAAAAGGCTGACCTAGAATTCTATTTCCACTGAAAGTCCCCTTCCAAACTGATGAAGAAATAAAGACGATTCCATCCAAACAAAGGCAGAGAGAATTAATTGCCATCAACATTTTAAGGATGTTGAAAGGATTTCTTCAGGCTGAAGAAAAATATGGCTGGATGCAAACAATGACATGGTTAATAGCACTGTGCTCGGAAACACAGGGTCTGGTGCAGAATTATCAAAAGACGGCCTGGGAGCCAAGTGCAGCCTGCGGACTGTTTGTGTGGAGAGTTACTGGAACAGCGCCACACCTACTCATTTGCATACTGTCCATGGCTGCTTTGTGCTAGAATTACAGAGTTGAGCTGTGACAGAGATCTTATCTGGCACTTGAGAGAAAAAAAAAAATGCCAAGTCTTATCATAGAGAATGAAAAGCAGAAACCATGATAAAACAAAGTACTGGTGAAGTACAAGATAATATAGCCCACATTTATGCAAGGGGAAACCCAAGGTTTAATTAAAAAAAAAAAAAAAGCTACATGGAGTTTTTCATTGGTAAACTTGAGAGACTGAAAAACTGAAAATGTATGAAGGTTAGTGAGAAGGCCACTGACCGTAGTCCACACGCCCACCAGGACAGAGCACTGCGAATGGTGAGTTGATGCCCGCCAGGATTGGACTCAAGAGATAGTATTATTATAACAAGTACGAGTCTATCGATTTTATTGGTTTTTCCAATTTACTTCAGGGCAAGTTGGATTTTGAATTTATATTTATTTGCCTTGTCCAGACAAACTCTGTAAATAAACAGAGCGTTTGTGGGTGGTTTATCCTGCGATCAGCTTTTAAAAGGCTTATTTCCGTAAAGCATTAATTCCTAAAATTTCCTTCACAGAGTAGAGGTTTGCTGCCAAACCCGTCTGGCTATTAGACTTATAACGGCACAGGTGGGAGTTTAGGGAAATAAACAGGTCCCGTAAGGACCTGTTGATAAATTTGAGCTCCGACTTTTCCATCCTTTATAGTCTCTCTCCTTTCTGTATCTTCGCACATCTGTGACACTGGAGTTTGGCCCAGAGGAAGAACACACAGTTGAGATGAAGAGCGGGTGCCAAGGATGCTGAATATTCGGAGATGATGGGATGCAGATGAACATCTGTGTAGAGAAAAGACAGCCAAGGATGATACTCCTCAGTGTGGAAATAACTATACAGAATACTACCCTTATAAAAGCTCCCTCTTTTTTTTCTTGCCACAAGCATTTCCCTTAAAAAAAAAAAAAAGTTGCTTTCTATCTTTTGTGTCAAAGGAATGTATTTGCCCACGCCTCTGCAGGTGTGTGTTTTGGTTTGGTTTACCGATTCGAAGCCACAAGCAAACTTCCTAGGATGTGTATCCATGTTTAAAGTGGGCTTGACAGTCCGATTTTTGCACCGACAGGCACACAATAAAAACCGTGTACTGTTACTAGTTTTTCTAGGCAGAATCATTTCATCACAATTATCTTCAAATCTCCAACGTTCTGTGCCCTCAAAACCAATTGCCTTTCTTTTCATAATTAAGTCGAAGTGACAGTGGATGACTGCTGCAGTTGGCTTCATCTGGGAGGCGGGCTCTGCTTTCAGTGTCACCATGGAATCATGCTGGCTGTGTGTCAGAATGCTTAAGCCTTTGAATGTAACCAAATTCGTACAGTCAGACAAGGTGCACGTTTATAGGCAAGCACACATTTTGTGTGTGTGTCTGTAGCATTGTACACTTTTCTAAAAAGTTCTGATAGCTTAAGCAAGGTTTGTAAAACACATCTCCAAAATATTGAACCGATGCAAAGGAAGTTTCCTACGAAAGAGCTGTGTTCCCAAGTTGGCCACAGTTTTCTGTCAGGGCTAGATGGTAAGTATTTTTGGTTTTGTGAGCCATATCATTTCTGTCGCAGCTATTCAACTCCGGCCTTGGAGTGTGAAAGCAGAGACAATACGTAAATGAATAGGCCTAGGTCTGGTCCAATGAAACTATTGATAAAAACAGGAAGCAGGGAGAATTTGGTGCCTGGGCTGCTCTAAACAATTATTCAACATATTTTATTTATAGCAGAGTATGTCCTGGTGGCTCAGACAGTAAAGAATCTGCCTGCAATGCAAGAAACTGGGCTGTGATCCCTGGGTCAAGAAGATCCCCTGGAAAAGGGAATGGCTACCCACTCCAGGGTTCTTACCTGGAAAATCCCATGGACAGAGGAGCCTGGTGGGATGTGCCCGCGGGACCGCAGAGTCAGACACGACTAAGCGACTAACACTCTATGCACTATTTTAAGTTCTTATTCCCTTTCTGACTATTATAAAGTATTACTAGAAATAGAGAGTGAATGTGGTTTATAAAGAAGAGTTTGGGGGTTATTTATAATATCGAACAAGCCAACGTGTATTTTATATAGATATAACAAGTGATAATTTATTGGAGTGTAAGACACGGCTTCCGTGTGATTTATCTCATTTGAGCCCCATAACAACCCCGTGACTTAGAGAGGACAGGTCTCTGTCTTAGAGCACATAAAGCTTGAAAAGGGGGCTTCCCTGGTGGTCCAGTGGTAAAGAATCCGCCTGCCAATGCAGGAGACACGAGTTTGATCCCTGATCTGGGATAATTCTACGTGCCAAGGAGCGACTAAGCCCATATGCCACAAGTATCGAGCCTGGGCTCTAGGGCCTGGGGGCCACAACTCCTGAGTCCACACCGCCTACAGGCTGTGCTCCTCAGCACGAGGAACCCCTGCAGCAAGAAGCCCACAGCCCACACCCAGAGAGGAACCCCGCTCGCTGCAACTAGAAGGAAACCCACCGGGCATTGAAGACCCAGCACAGCTATCAGCAGAACAAATGAGTGAGATTTTAAAAAGCTTTAAAGGCTCAATGGCTCACCTGCTATCAGAAATGCAAAGTGTAGAATCAGATTTTGAAAGTTTCCATTTGGGTACTCAGGTTTTTCTTTGGAGCAGCAGGCCGTTTGGGGAGCTGATTTTCAGTGATATTTTGATTGCATAGAAGTGGCCCTAATTCAGCTCTTGATTTGCAATTACTGTTAGAAGTGAAAAACAAAGTAAATATTTTCTGTATCATCAAATCAATGGAGGCAGCAAGAATGAATCATGCAAGAAAAAAAAAATAGAAACAAGAGTCAAATACTGATGTTTTCCTTAATAACAGTGTTTCTTTGCCTGAATTGTAGCCGTAATTGCCTCCATGAGCCACGTGGATTCCTCCTAGAGACAACACCTTAATGGCCTTTTATGTGAAACTCTGAAACTTCAAAAAGAGTCTGAAATGATTCACTCCTAGCCAGCTGGCATTAGAGCAATCTCTTATGTATGCTTTGGCTTCTGTACAATTTAACTGTTATAATTTTGTTACATAAGAAGCTGAAAGAAGAGATAAACCACTGCATCAGGATTTTTGATACAGACACTGAGCCATCGGCAAAGGAAACCATATTTGTGGATTATGTGTATAGCTCTCTTGACTGCCTAAGAACTTGTACTATTACCATCTAATATAACCATCTGTATTGATGGTTTTTCTCCAACAAGGGCAAAATGTTTTGGAGAAACTGTCTGAATAACTTTACCACATTGGTCCAAGATCACAGGGTTTACAATTTCCTTTCTTTCTTTCTTTCTTTTTTTTTTAAAGGACTCTTTTAGAGAAAACCAAGTTAAACTATTTCACAGTTGTATGTATATATAAAATGAGAATGCTGGCCATTTATAAAGACTTTGGTGATGCTAAAACTATGTAAATATTAAGATAAACCTCTTCATTACTCTAAAGTTAGGTGAAAATGACCTGTATGGGAAAAGGTAGGCAGTTGGGGACGTAATTCCTCATACTGCAGAGATGGTATCACTGATGTATAAAATGAAAAAGCAATCTGACAGATACAGGGTGTCTGTTCTCCTCTGCTCACCAATGTCCAGGGTGAGGACTGGTACTGAATGAAGGGTAAGGTCTCAGATTTGGGGATCTGAGCAGCTGAATGAAGGGTAAGATCTTGTATTTCCATAAATATGAAGACAAAATTGCTACCCTCTTGGATGTAGAACAGTAATATTATTCAAGGAAGCAATTTTCATTTCTCAACCTATTTAAGAACAGTTGAGGGTGGGAGAGAGGCTCAAGAGGAAAGGGATGTCTGTGTACATACGGCCAATTCATGAGCTGCAGAAATGAACACAATGGTGTGAAACAATTATTCTCCAATTAAAAATAAATTTAAAAAGATTATGTGTTAGTTCCTTAATTGGAACCACTGGCATTCTCATCTATTGAGATTGATAGAAGTGATGAAATGGCTTCCTTATCTTAAAAGGGTGTGCGTTATTTTATTTCACTCAAAGATGAATGGAAACAGCACCTGGAGAGTAGGGCCATCCAGACTTTACCTCCCTTCATTCAGCTATAATCAGTGAAATACCAAAGCTACTTACAGTCATATCATCGCTTCAAAGTCCCTTTTTTAAGGACCTCTGAGGCTCTCTCTAACCTATTTGCAGGGCAGGACTAGAGACGCAGATGTAGAGAATGGACTTGTGGACACGGTGGGGGAAGGAGGGGGGAATGATTGGGAGAGTGGGTTGACATACACATGGTACCACGTGTCCACACGGGGCGGGATATGCGTGTAATTATAGTGCCCTCCCTGAGTCGGAAAGACCCCAGGCAGGAGGGCACGGCAGCCCGCCCCAGTAGTCATGCCTGGGAGACCCCACGGATGGAGCAGCCTGGCAGATTACTGTCCGGAGGTTCACAGAGAGTCGGGCACCACTGGGGCGACTTGGCGTGCATTCGCATCGCGGATTCATGTTGTCACGCAGCCAAAATTTACACAACATTGCAAAACAATTATATTCCAATTTGTTTTTAAAATGTGTGCATTTTTTTTGCATCATTTTATTTTCGTCAATAGTTAGTAGAAACTGTGTCTGGAAAGCAGTACCATTCAAATTTTATCTCCCTTCCTTTAGCTCTAATCAACAAAGCAATAAAAATAATTACAATACTATCGTCACTTCGGAGCACTTTTTTTTTTTTTTTAATGATCTCTGAGATTCTCTAAATTATTTTTAAAAGTGGAGTCTATAGCTAGGGTAGTCAGGATTAGATTAAGTCAGTTCTGGCCAGCACCATAAAATCATCACGTGTAAACATCTACTAGGGTCCAATAGTGATGGGGATGGTGTGGGCGTTATGTACTAGGGCCAATACAGAGGGACACAGTAGGAGCTGAGAAAGTCCTTTAACAAAAGGCTGTCAGATATAATTTACTGAGCTGGCCCTGTTGGGCAGGCCTCACTGAGCACTCTGAAAACAAGCTTTCTATAGTGGCAGACTTTTCCATAACCCAACAAAGACGCAGAATTATAGGCAGTTCATAAAAGTGATGTCTTTTCTTGAGTCCTAACAGGGTCTCTCAAAAGGGGAGGCAAAACCAATGAAGTGCAAAATATAATATGAAGTCAATTTCCCTTCTCACACAACCCTGAAAATAAGAAAAGATTCTTGTTTTCCCAGGGCTGCTGAAAATCTGAAAGTCTTCTGGGTGGCTCGAGGAGGAGACCAAGAGTATTTAATAATATTTTTTGGCCTAATTAGTTTAGGCATTTCATTTGCAGAAAGATTTAGTGCACGTTTCATCTGTTTAGAAGATCACAGAAGTCTGGGTAAGATCGTTTTTCCATATATAGGGTAAAGTATTTTGAGAGAGGCATTATGCTTAATGAGATCCACTTTCAAAATTATATTAGTGGCTGAAGAAAAGGACCAATTCTGTGCTGCAGGGCCAACTCTAAGCACTTAATTTCTGAACACAGTGACGTGACACTTGAGAGACTCTGCTTCACAGCAGAGATGGGTGATAAACACTTTTAACTGAAGTTAATTGTTTATAAACCATGCTACCTCTGAATATGTGACTACACTTAATATTCACGTGAAGTGAATATGACTTCATTATATATATATATATATATATATGTTCATATATGTAACTATATATGTAGCTATAACTCTGGTGATGTTGGAAAACAAAAATGGCATTAAAAACTCTGATTATTCTCATTAAAAGAGTATATGACACAGACAGTGAAGAGTTCTTTGTTAGCAGACGTTTGAGGTTTGAAAGTTACAGTGTAATTTGCTATATAATAGGGAGCATTTTACTTCAATTATATACTCTAGTTCTTATAATGTATGCCCAAGCCCTACAAATCCAAATAACAATTCCTCTATGGTTTTTTTTAAGAAATTTTATTTACAAGTTGTTAATTAACTTGCACCATCCCTTTGTACTTACTTGTGACACTGGATTATTTTCTAGGGTTTTTTTATGTGACACTTTATTCAGTAGTAAAGATAATATCATCTGTTTTTACTTGTGCTGCAGATGGATAATTCTGTTTTTTTAAATATAGTCAACACACAGTATTCTTAACTTTTTATTTTATATTGGTGTATAGCCATAGTTCAGCTGGTAAAGAATCTGCCTGCAATACAGGAGACCCTGGTTTGATTCCTGGGTTGGGGAGATCCCCTGGAGAAGGGATAGGCTACCCACTCCAATATTCTTGGGCTTCCCTGGTGGCTCAGATGGTAAAGTATCTGCCTGCAGTGTGGGAGACCTGGATTTGATCCCTGGGTTGGGAAGATCCCCTGGAAGAGGGCATAGCAACCCACTCCAGTATTCTTGCCTGGAGAATCCCATGGATAGAGAAGCCTGGCAGGCTGCAGTCCATGGGGTCACAAGGAGTTGGACACAACTGAGCGACTTCAGTTCAGTTCAATTCAGTCACTCAGTCATGTCCGACTCTTTGCAACCCCATGAGCTGCTGCAGGACAGGCCTCCCTGTCCATCACCAACTCCCAGAGCCTACCCAAACTCATGTCCATTGAGTCAATGGTGCCATCCAACCATCTCATCCTCTGTCATCCCCTTCTCCTCCTGCCCTCAATCTTTCCCAGAATCAGGGTCTTTTCAAATGAGTCAGCTCTTCCCATCAGGTGGCCAAAGTATTGGAGTTTCAGCTTCAACATCATTTCTTCCAATGAACACTCAGGACTGATCTCCTTTAGGATGGACTGGTTGGATCTCCTTGCAGTCCAAGGGACTCTCAAGAGTCTTCTCCAACACCACAGTTCAAAAGCATCAATTCTTCAGGACTCAACTTTCTTTAGTGTCCAACTCTCACATCCATACATGACTACTGGAAAAATCATAGCCTTGACTAGACGGACCTTTGTTGGCAAAGTAATGTCTCTGCTTTTTAATATGCTGTCTAGGTTGGTCATAACTTTCCTTCCAAGGAGTAAGTGTCTTTTAATTTCATGGCTGCAGTCACCATCTGCAGTGATTTTGGAGCCCAAAAAATAAAGTCTCTCACTGTTTCCACTGTTTCCCCATCTATTTGCCATGAACTGATGGGACCGGATGCCATGATCTTAAGTTTTCTGAATGTTAAGCTTTAAGCCAACTTTTTCACTTTCCTCTTTCACTTTCATCAAGAGGCTCTTTAGTTCTTCTTCACTTTCTGCCATAAGGGTGATGTCATCTGCATATCTGAGGTTATTGATATTTCTCCCAGCAATCTTGATTCCAGCTTGTGCTTCCTCCAGCCCAGTGTTTCTCATGATGTACTCTGCATATAAGTTAAATAAGCAGGGTGACAATATACAGCCTTGACATACTCCTTGTCCTATTTGAAGTCAGTCTGTTGTTCCATGTCCGGCTCTACCTGTGGCTTCCTGAGCGGGTAAGCAGGCGCATTGCCAGTTAAGAGTGCTGTGATGGTTTCAGGTGCACGGCAGGGTGACCACCCGCAAACCTGTGTCCGTTCTCCCCAGATCCCCTCCCATCAAGGCTGCCAAATGACACTGTGCTGTACAGGAGGTCCTTGTGGATGCTCCATTCTAAATAGAGCAGTGTGTACGTGTCCATCCCAAACACCCTAACTACCCCTTCCCTGCCAACCTTCTCCCCATAAGTTCACTCTCTAAGTCTATGAGTCTCTTTCTGTTTTGTGAATAAGTTCATTTGTATAATATTTCTTTCTTTTTTTTTTTGATTCCACATGTAAGGGGGTGTCATACAATATTTCTCCTTCTCTGCCTGACTTCACTCAGTATAACTATTTCTCAGTCCATCCATTTTGCTGCAAATGTCATTAGTTCATTCTTTTTAATGCCTGAGTAATATTCCATTGACATCACTTCACGGCAAATAGATGTGGAAACAGTGAGAGACTTTATTTTGGGGGTTTCAAAATCATTGCAGATGGTGATTGAAGCCTTGAAATTAAAAGATGCTTGCTCCTTGGAAGAAAAACTATGACCAACCTAGGTAGCATACTAAAGAGCAGAGACATTACTTTGCTGATAAAGGTCCATCTAGTCAAAGCTATGGTTTTTCCAATAGTCATGTATGGATGTGAGAGTTGGACTCTAAAGAAAGCTAAGTTCTGAAGAATTGATGCTTTTGAACTGTGGTGTTGGAGAAGACTCTTGAGAGTCCCTTGGACTGTGAGGAGATCCAACCAGTCGATCCTAAAGGAGATCAGTCCTGGGTGTTCATTGGGAGGACTGATGTTGAAGCTGAAACTCCAGTACTTTGGCCACCTCATGCGAAGAGTTGACTCATTTGGAAAAGACCTTTTCCCCTTCTGGGGAAGATTGAAGGCAGGAGAAGGGGCAGACAGAGGATGAGATGGTTGGATGGCATCACCAACTCAGTGGACATAAATTTGAGCAAGCTCTGGGAGTTGGTGATGAACAAGGAAGCCTGGCGTATTGCAGTCCATGGGGTTGCAAAGAATCTGACACAACTGAGCGACTGAACTGAATATTCCATTGTATCCAGATGGATAACTCTTAAAACTGTGGACTCTGTGAAACAGAGTACCTGAGCATCAGAGTATCAACTGAGTCCTCCAAGAAACAGACATCAAGATGGAATTAGTAAGAAAACACTTCCTGAAGAAATACCTCTGAAGGATAAGATGGAGAAGGACTAGGAGTAAGCAAACCCAGGTCTGACATCTATGAAAGAAGAGAGAAGGGAGGAAGACCTCAGGCTGCACTGTGCCTTGGAGAATGGCTCAGCCAGGCTGGAGGGCACTCTAGAAGGAAGATCACCTCCAAGAGAGTCCTGTGTTCAACAGGGATGTCTAAGCTCTGATTCCCGGGATGTCCTGAGGAACAGGTTTATTCTCTGTGATAAACCCTGAATGAACATGACCTGTATCCCCAACGTGTGTTGGCAAGACTACCAGCCACCTATATGCTTTTTTCCCCCACCTATATTATGCTGAATAAGCTCTCTCTTGAGGTACAATCTGAGCCTTATTCTCCTTTGTTTGCCACTTACTTAGAAATCTCTTCTGTAAATATTATGGCCTCTTGAGGTGGTCAACATGATGAAGAATTACGCACATCATTATGCTGGGAGTGTGATTCCAACACATTCACTTCTAACAGAGATAAGATAGCACATCACTATGCAGGACTTAGTCATAAAAAAATATAACATTGAAAACATCGAAACAATTTCATCCATTGGTGGTTTGCTTTTCTTAACATCGGGGAAGAACATTAATTCCACTTTAGCAGCAAGAACCCTTGGATCATCTTGAAGCATATTAGAGTTTAGTGGGGTCATACTTTTATAAATACTGATATAGGCTGTCTGTGTGCATGCTCAAGCATGTTCTACTCTTTACAATCCCATGGACTGTAGCCCTCTAGGCTCCTCTGTCCATGGGATTTTCCACACAAGAATATTGCAGTGAGTTGCCATTTCTGCCTCCAGGGGATCTTTCTGACCCAGGGATCAAACCTGCATCTCCTGAATTGGAAGGCAGGTTCTTTACCACTGAGTCACTAGGGAAGCCCAGTATCGATTACAAGTATCGTTTAAAAAATTAAATTCATGGTTAAAAAAAAAGTGATATGTATTATGGTACCTGGGCTGATTGTGTTCTTCTGGGGAGTAATCCACAACAAAAGTATAAAGAAACATGTCTTGATCACCTGTTTATTCCCCTTTCACATGCTAAACTTTTTTTCACTCAACTCCACTTCTCTGGGGTTGCTTTCTATTTTCCCCTGCTTTCAATTACTTAAAATGTTTTCCTCTACCACATTCTACAGTCCCATCTTACATTTCATTTATTAAGAGCCTCTTTTCCTTCCACACCTCCCAGGTGAATGTGTTGAAATCGTAAGGTGTATTTGTTGTTGTCAGTCACTAAGTCGCATCCGACTCTTCGTGGCCCCTGGACTGCAGCAGGCCAGGCTCCCCTGTCCTCCACCATCTCTCTGAGTCTGCTCAAACTCATGTCCAGAGTCGGTGGGGCTATCCAACCATCTCATCTTCTACCGCCCCCTTCTCCTCCTGCCTTCACTCTTTCCCAGCATCAGGGTTTTCTCCAGTGAGTCAGCTACCTAACACTCCAGGTTCCTGTGCAATATTGTTCTCTACAGCATCAGACTTTGCTTTCACCCCCAGACACATCCATACCTGAGCATCCTTTCCACTTCAGCCCTGCTGCTTCATTCTTTCTGGAGCTGTTTCTCCACTCTTCTCTAGTGAATACTAGACACCTTCCAATGTGGAGGACCCATCTTTCAGGGTCATATCTTTTTGCCTTTTCATACTTTTTCTGGGGTTCTCCAGGCAAAAATACTGGAGTGTGTTGCTGTATTAGGTAGACCCAGAAGAAAAGACTTCTCCAGTGTACCCCCAAGACACGGGTCCCAGGATGCCAGGATATCACACACTCTGGGTGCCAGCACTCCCAAGTCTGGGAGTTATCAAGTGTTTCAAGGAGAACCAGACCCAGAGCTTAGCTTTATTTAGAATATTAACTGAGGCCAAGGACGTCCCCTCCTGAGTATTGTCACCCAGTCCGACTTCTCGTAAGGGAGACTTTGCTGGGGTCAGTTTGTCCGATGTTGGGCAGAGTTTTGGGCTGCGTCACTGCCACGTGGCCGTCCTCCTGTATGTCTGACTTCTCCATCGAGAGCATGCCATGAGCCCCACTGTCTGGACCAGTCAACAGCAGCTCTGCCAGCAGGGTTATTTTCTCATAGCACTCATGGAATGAGAGCTGCTTTCTACATAGAGAATCTCGTGGGGCTGCTTGCTCCAGAAGGCAATTAGAATTTTATGGACTCTCCAGTACAAGTGTTAATGTTTGATAAAACCTAACTTTGTTACTCCTTGCGCTTAACTGCATTTCATCATTGTCTCAATGCATGTAACTCAAAAGAGCTAGACTTGTCTATAGTCACCGAGCTCTTTTTTGCTTTAACTAATGCTGCAAGTTCCTCTTTTGCAAAAGTCCAGACTCGCTCATCAACCACTGGCTACATGCCCTGGACTAATCATTGCACTTTTTTTTTTTTTTTGTAACTGAAGTGAATTCTATCTTCTCGTTTTTTCCTGGACTTTAACTTCTGTTTCCAGTGCGTGATCGTCATTTTTTAATGACAACTTGGCCCTCAATTCAGGTCGCTGTGTGATTACTTAGGACACCAGATTCTTTGCAGCTCCTATGTGGCTCAGAACCGTGAACCAGTAAGGGTGCAAGACTGCGTCTGCCAATACAGGAGCCCAATAAAGTTAATTGTTTCTCCGTTAGGCACTTTGCTAGTGCCCTGAACACATGGAACCGATTATCTGGCACTGCAATGTTGTTAAATAAAATGTGCAAAAAAGAAAATACAATTATTGCTAAAGTAAAAACATACCACCAGGGGTTATTAAAAAAAAAAGTCAAGATGTTTTACATTTTGAGGATGTTTCACTGCTACATGTGGTGTTTGGTGAAAAACGATTCTCTCCAAGACACTACAGGGCCAGTGCTAAGCTTTACTTTCTGCTCCATTATCTTCCAGTTGCTTGAAATAAATGAAAGCAGCCTTTTTCATTCTCAAGGAAACATTAAAAACAAAAAAATTAAAGGTGTATTTTGCAACACTGGAATAAAAATCACTCACTTAAAATATTCGTCTTATACAAGAAGTAGGATGATTCTTTCATTTAAGAACGGATTTACGTCTCTCAGCCCTCTGGGCAGGTCTGAAGTGGTTTTGAACTCCGTCAGTTCACAAATGGAGATCATCTCTCAAAGTAACTACGTTCTAGTATAAAAAATAAATTACTTGGGTAGCATGGAAAAAAATAACTCTAATCCTGCTTAGGTCTGCTTAAGCGAACCGTGGGGACTTAATAAATACAATGTGTTTATAAGATGAAGAGTCATAATCAGCTTCCATTTACCTTCAAGGTTTTCCCATTTCTCACCAACACTTCAAAATAATAACATTATATTGCCTAAATGGAATGCAGTTACAGTTACATGGAGCGTTTTTAAAATGTTTTTCTTATATTGTGATCCTAGCTATTTAGCCAATGTCCCTTAGAGACACAAGAGTGTTTTGTCAGATTTGGATTTTGTTATGAACGGCCTTTAAACAATCAAACCATATAAATGTCAGTTGATTTGGATTTTGTGTGTATCAGTCGCTCAGTCATGTCTGATTCTTTGCAACCCCATGGACTGTAACTGACAAGAATACTGGAAATTGAGTCACTTGGTCATGCCCGACAGTTTGTGACCACATGAAGTGTAGCCCAACAGGCTCCTCTGTCCAGGGGATTCTCCAGGCAAGAATACTGGAGTGGGTTGCCATGCCCTCCTCCAGGGATCTTCCCAACCCAGGGATCAAACCCAGGTCTCCTGCACTGCCGGCAGATCCTTTACCATCTGAGCCTCCAGGTAAGCCCTTGAATTTTGTATGGATGAACTTTAAATAATCAAACTGCATACATTTCAGTAGGTTATTAAAAACCATTCATACAAAATTCAAATCTAACAAAACATTCTTGTATAACAGAATTCAAATTGAGCAGGGGGCGGCAGAGGATGAGATGGTTGGATGGCATCACCAATTCAGTGGACATGAATTTGAGCAAACTCCAGGAGATAGTGGAGGACAAGGGAGCCTAGCATGCTGTAGTCCATGAGGTCGCAAGGAGTCGGATACAACGTAGCGAATGAACAACAATGCATTTCAGTAAAACACTACGTTAACCCATCTGACATTACAGACCAATTCAGATATTAGCCTAAAAAATTTGAGGACCTGAACATTTTCATTTAAAATTTTTGGATTTTATTTTCTATGTCAACTAAACAAGATGGTTGTCAACTTTCTTTTTCTGCAAAGTGCCTCCAATCAATAAAAGTATTCTTGAAGCAGATCTGAATAAACCCATGTAGCTATGAATTGTCCTACTATAAAATGCGGATTTGTCTTCTTTGCTCATCCAAGACCCACACATTTAGGACTTAATATCGATGCAATAATTGATTTTGCTCAGTTTCCTTCTTATAAGTGACTAGAATGGTCAACCTTGAGAATGACTAGAATTTTCAGACTAGATCATATATTGCTCAGAATGATCATTGTAGTTTCATCTTGCAAGTGGGCTCTTGAAACCTTATACTTTCTAAATGTAACACTTTCCAACTAATTAGTTCTATACTTTGGTTATTCTGTAGCTCTCTAACATACTAAGAGAATGCTCAAGTAGGAAAGAGCCTTAAAATGAATAGAAACAGGAAATTTTTTCTTTTCTGATAAGCAGAACTGGGAGGTTAAATCTTCATAGATCACTAAAGATAACCTTCTTGGAGTTAGAACTCTTGATCCAAAGTGCTCTGGCCATGTTTAACTAGAAAAATATTGTGATTCAGTCTCTAAGCTGTGTCTGACTCTTTGCGACCCCATGGACTGCAGCATCTCAGGCTTCCCTGTCCTTCACTACCTCCAGGAGCTTGCTCAAACCATGTCCATTACATCAGTGATGCCATCCAACCTTCTCATCCTCTGTCACCCACATCTCCTGCCCTCAATCTTGTCAGATCTTCCCATCAGTGGCCAAAGTACTGGGGCTTCAACTTTGGCATCAGTCCTTCTAGTGAATGTTCAGGGTTGGTTTCCTTCAGGATTGACTGGTTTGATCTCCTTACTGTCCGGGGGTCTCTCCAGAGTCTTCTCCAGCTGCATGGCGTGATTTAAATGATGTAAAATACAAG
The DNA here is from genome assembly GCA_007570785.1 of Antilocapra americana. Classification (NCBI taxonomy): domain Eukaryota; kingdom Metazoa; phylum Chordata; class Mammalia; order Artiodactyla; family Antilocapridae; genus Antilocapra; species Antilocapra americana. Next base: position 2,925,281 of record ML663574.1, read on the forward strand.
GCTGTTGCCTTTCCAAGAGGAAGTAATTTAGGGTAATGGCTTTAACTCCCTTTAGCTAAAAGTGCAGCTAGTTGCCAACAATTTAAAAAAGACTTTGTTACCATTGAGAGGCAGGTCCATAAATTTCAATGAGATGACTGCCCACTATTGATAACTCTGATTTCGTTGAGATTTTGATGGGTAGGGAGAAAAGATGACTTGGCTACTGTTAATAAGCATTTGTAGAAAATAGAAACGGTTGTCATGAATCATGAAGCCAGAGGCTATTTGAAAGGAGATCTGGAAGATAATTACAGAATTCCATAAGTGACATAACTCGCTTTTGGCAACTTTTTAGAAAACTTTGCAGACAGATATTATATGTTTAGTAGGTTAACTAAATCATCCAAATTACTCTTTTTATTCGTGTTACAAGTAATATAATATAACTACCCTATATTTTATAGATTTGGCATAATCAACATGATTTAATATACTACATTCAGATGTACGCCCGCTTTTCTACTCATTTCAAGTACATTTAAAAGAGGTTAAATTTTGATGTTTAACATGTAAACATTTTTAATTTAATTTTTCTTTTATATAGGAGTATAGTTGATTTACAACATTGTATAACATAAAACATATGAATACTATAACATTGAAGATAAGATTTTCTCTTAAAAAATAAAGTTAATCTTTACTGTTCAACATTAAAATTCTTTTTATCAAGCAAAAAAATGAATACATTTACTTAAGACATTTCCCTGTATTGCCTCCATGATTTTCAGATTTTTCACAGGAAAATATATAATTACAGATAATTACTTGAAATCTTAATATATGAACCAGTTCTTTTATTAGCATATTTATTTAATAAATTTGTTGTTTATAACTTGTGACTATTATTGAATCATTCAGTGGAAGTGATGCGATCATTTGATTAACAGGGACATCTCTGAACTCATGGTTTATAAATGGCGATGGCAATTTTACTTATATACCGACCTGCTGTTACTCCTGTGGTTTTATTTGGCTTTATACTATCCAGGACAGCTTGGTTTATTAAACCAGATAATATAGGGTTGCAGATTTAAATTACTGCTCTGCAATTTCAGGAAAGCATCACACAATAGATATTTTATTAGAGAATTTTCACCAGGATGCATTCAATCTACAGCACAAATAATCATGTTTCAAAGAGCAAACATTTTGTATATCACACATCTGTTTTTGGCACAGTGTTCAGGGTGGTTAGCTTGTAAATCATGGGTATGTAAAAAATGCTGACTCATGCGTTTGTAAAATCACTGAAGCATCTTCTATAAAACATCACAGTTCTCTTGAACATAGCATCTTTATAACCACAGTGTCCTTTGGAGAAGAATCTTTTTATGACAAGAATGATGCTAATGTTGTCCTTGACGTTTATAACGTAGTTAATGAAAGCACACATGAACATAATTCAAGAATAAATGAATGCATCACAAGTTTATTCGTGAACAGCAGAAGACCTCTCAGCAATGGTGTGATAGCAAATAGGCGCATGCGTCTCTTAAAGAGAAAACCTCCAGAGGCTAGTGGATCAGCTCATTCTCACACGTGGCTGTGTGTGTTACTGATTTTTCATCCAGGAAGGAGGAGACAGGGGTTGGGAGGGGCCCGCGGCCGCTACTTTCTAAGGACACTTTCCGACATTGTCATCGCTGCTGCCACTCACACCCCATCAATCAGAAGCAAGTGACACGACCACGTGTCACTGCAGGGGACCTGGGGAGTGTGATCTTTATCCGGGCACTCCGAACTTTCTATTCTCTTTTTTCATTCATCTGGTTCATTTTTTAAAAAGTTTTCCTGGAGAATAGTTGCTTTACAAAGTTGTATCCGTTTCTGCTGCACCGCAAAGTGAGTCAGCTGTGCGCACACAGCCCCTCCTGTTTGAATTTCCTTCCCGTTTTGGTCACCGCAGAGGGCGGAGTAGAGTTCTCGGTGCTCTGCAGTAGGTTCTCGTTAGTTATGTGTTATGCACGGTGCCAACGGTGTGTGCATGTTAATCCCCGTCTCCCAGTTCATCCATCCCACAGCCCCCCTTCCCTCTTGGTATCCATGTATTTGATCTCTATGTGTGTGTGTCTATTTCTGCTTTGCAAATAAGATCATCTATACCGACTTTTTTCTAGATTCCACATATACGGGTTAATGGACAATACATCTTTTTCTCTTTCTGACTTACTTCTCTCTGTACGACTGCCTCTAGGTCCACCCAAGAACTTTCTATTCTTCTAAGAGAAGAAGGAAAGAGCAATATTCCAGGGAGTCAGAACAAGTTAATTAAATATTATTTTGCATTTCTCCTGTTGCTCTAAATCATGGCACATTTAGTTTACATTTGGATTCTGTGTTCTTATAAAACCACCCCAACTCTGTCTTTTGGATCTTCAAACCACAGTTGTTATGGGTTTTCTAAGGAAGTTGTAGCCACCCACTCCTAACCCCAATATAATCCAGAAAGATCCATGCCTTCAGCTAGAAGTAATGGATATGGAGAACTTTTAGTACCATTTAGTTGTCAGCTCTCACTCATTGTTCAGTGTCTCCTGATAATGATTTTTTGCATTTCATCTGCAATTTATCATTGTCTATATGAAGTTAGTCCTAGAGAGAAGCTTATTAGTCGTGTGTGTGTGTGTGTGTGTGTGTGTGTGTGTGTGTGTGTGCTAAATTGCTCAGTAGTGTCTGACTCTTTTGCAAACCTATGGACTCTAGCCCACGAGACTCCTTTGTCTGTGGGATTCTCCAGGCAAGAACACTGCAGTCCTCCTCCAGGGGAGCTTCCCGATCCAGGGACTGAGTGTGCATCTCCTACATTTTCTGCGTTGACTGGCAAGTTCGTTATGCTCGCGGACCTGGGAAGCCCCCCTAATTAGCCATAACTAGTGGAGGAAGCGATGGCACCCCACTCAAGTATGCTTGCCTGGAAAATCCTCCTCCTCCCGAGGAGCCTGGTGGGTTGCAGTCTATGGGGTTGCGAAGAGTCGGACACAACTGAGCGACTTCCCTTTCACTTTTCCGTTTCATGAATTGGAGAAGGAAATGGCAACCCAATCCAGTGTTCTTGCCTGGAGAATCCCAGGGGTGGGGGAGCCTGGTGGGCTGCTGTCTATGGGGTCACACAGAGTCAGACATGACTGAAGCGACTTAGCCATAGAAGCAGCAGTAAAAGCTCATGGAAGTGTTTCTCTTGATATGTGCGTGGCTGGTTTCTCCCTGTCGTTCAGATTCAACACAAATGTCTCCTCTTTGGGAAGGCTTCTCCTGAATTTAAAGTAGCCTTCAATCTTTCTTATAGATAACCAGCCTGTGCATCAGTGCGAGCTTCTCCAACTGTGAGATCTAGAAGCACACTGCTGTCTTACACACACACAGGTACCCCTGCCCCCACACACGTATCTGGAGAGAATATTCTTCCCATTTTGCCTGGGATAATCGCAGATTCTTCTTCTTTCTTTGACAGTAAACTTCTCTTTACCATTTAGTTTGGCTGTGCAGGTCTTGGTCGTGGCTCTTTGGCATTTGCTGCGGTGCCCGGGCTTCTCAGCTGTGGCGTGTGGGATCTAGACCAGGAATTGAGCTCAGGCCCTCGGCATTGGGAGGGTGGGGTCTTAGCCACTGGAACACCAGGGAAGTCCCAGATTCTTCTTGTCATGACATCAGGGCTGATAATATTTCCTATTGCTGTCAAAATTTTCCACATTGGTCTAAAAATTATATGGTAAGGTTAAAAATCCCTATTATACTGCTCATTTTTCTTCCTATCACCAATTTATAGTTTAGTCACCAAGTCGTGTGCGACTCTTTGGGACCCCATTTACCGTAGCCCTCCAGGCTCCTCTGTCCATGGGATTTCCCAAGCAAGAATAGTGGAATGGGTTGCTATTGTGCCTATACATATATATATATAAATGTATTTAATATATTAGATATAGTTCTGTACATTAAAGCATATGTCTGTCTCTCCATACTAGGATGCAATCCTATGAGAGTAGGAACTTTTCTATCTCATTCCCTGTTATATTCAAGACAGTTATAAGCACATGGAAGATACTCAATAAATGTTCATGGAAGGAACAAATGAACAAATCATTTCCTTTTGTCTACCCTAATAGAAGGTAAGTTATGTGATACTGAGAGCTGGTCCTTACATTTCTCCAGTGTATCCCCTCTTCCTGGTTACAGTGGGCCTTCAATACGTTCATCCATTAACCTTACAACATACAGGGCCTCCCAGGGGTTGCAGTGGTAAAGAATCTGCCTGCCAATACAGGAGACACTGGAGATGTGGGTTTGATCCCTGAGTTGGGAAGATCCCCTGGTGGAGGAAACAGCAACCCACTCCAACATTCTTGTCTGGAAATCCTCATGGACAGAGGAGCCCGGAGGGCCACAGTCCGTGGGGTTGCAGAGTCGAACACAACTGAGCACACACAACCACACAACAACTTACAACATACAGTTAACGCTTTTCTGAAATTGGTAGCCACTGATATGGGAGTGACGAGCTGTGTCTGCAGAGGCCACTTGGTTGAGTTTCTTTGGCAGATCATGTTTATCTCAAAGATCATGGGTCTTATCCACGGTCAGATTTCCATTTCCATTGTATGGATGGGGAGAACTCAGGCGGTTTCTTACCCACAGTAAAGGTCACAGAAGAATGCCTCTGCCCTGACAAAGGAGTGTAGGTCCTCATCCTTGGAACCTGTGAATACGTTGCCTAACATGGAAGCATCCTCCAGGAGATAGTAAAGGACAGGGAAGCCTGGCACGCTGCAGTCCTTGGGGTCACAAAGAATCGGACATGACTTAGTGACTGAACAGCAACAAGCAACGTGGCAAAGTGGACTCTGACGACGTGATTCAGTGAAAGACTCTGAGATGGGTAGATTCTCCTGAGTAATTTGGGCAGGATTCAATACAATCACAAGAGTCTTTGTAAACCAGAGATAGGCTGGAAAGTTGGAGTGAGAGAGGGACTTGAAGACGCTCTGCTGGAGGCTTTGAGGGAGGAAGAAGGGGTCAGGAGCCCAAGCATGCAGTCTGCCTCCAGAAACGGGGTCCCCCCGGGGACTTCAAAGAGAACACAGTCTGCCGCCACTTCGACTGTACCCTAATGGGTCCTATTGAACATACCTGACCTCCAGGACTGTATGAATAGCTGGCGTTATTTTAAGCCACGCCCCGAGTCGTGATTTGTTACAGCTGCAACTGGAAACTAACACTGTTTGTTAGGCTTCTTTGGTGTAATTCACCTCTGGACGGAGATGTGCGCCTGTGCATCTGCTGCGAGACGGAATCGCTCAGCCTCTGCGCTGAATTTCTTCCAGGCCCCAATCTGTACCGTAAGCTGTGTCCCCAGATTCGTCTGCTTAACCAGAGAGCAGCTTCCAGTGCTCCCGCCGGCGACAAGCACAGCAGCCACCTGCTGCCCTTTCCTGGAGGACGGGGAGGCGTCGGCCCAAGTAGCTGTCTTCCTGAAACCCGGACGCTTGTGGCTCCACAGCCCACGCATGTTCCCTGCCTCCGCCCGGTCTCACCTTGCAACCAGCTTCCCCAGCGCCAGGACAAAAGGCCCATCAACCGACTTTGGCTATGGCCTTTGCATCTAAGGCCGTGTCGGAAAGAGAGAAACAAAATACCATATAATATCGCTTATATGTGGAATCTAGAAAAGTGGTAGAGATCAACTCACTGGCAAAGCAGAAGCAGAGGCACAGACATAGAGAGCAGACGTATGGTGACTGGTAGGGAAAGGGGAGACAGGATGAGTTGGAAGGCTGGGGTTGACACCCACACTATTGACATTAGGTGGTTGACCAAAAGATTCCTTTGGGTTTTTCTGTAACATCTTATGGGAAAACTCGAACTTTTTTGCCATCCCAGTATATATAAAATAGGTAACTAACGAGAACCTACTGTACAGTACAAGGGGCTCTACTCAGTGCTCTGTGATGACCAACATGGGAAGGAAATCCGAAAAAGAGGGGGGGTGTGAGTACGCAGAGCTAGCTCACCGTGCTGGGCTGCAGAAACGAACACTGCGTTTTAAAGCAGCTATGCTCCCATGAAGTTAGTAAAGAAGAAAGTTCTCAGTTTCTGAAGTCTCTGACGGTACCCTGTGACCTTCCTTCTTACTGTGACTGTGGAGTCCCCAGTTTTAAATAGCTTTGTTGTCATTTATGGAGGATTTAGGGAAGAAAATTAGACAAATACAATGAGTTCAGTCTGTCATCCTGACCTAAAAAGTTGTGTTTCATAGGGCTTTATTTCCCTCCGCATCCTAGGTTGCTTTGTCTCTACTAATCCCCATGTGTCTCTACTTGTAAAGTAGTGGGAAATTATATTTTTTTTTTTTTTTTTTTTGTCACAGTGATCAAAGATTCTTGGGGCAGAGCCCTCATTATCTGTCAGGCCAGGCATCTGGGATTAAGAACAGGTGCAGCAAGCCCCTGGCTTGACCAACCAGCTCTGCTGGCATCAAATGAAAACCAGGAGTCAGTTTTCTGGGGGCTCTTCCCCTCCCTCCCAAGTCTCTCTTGCTATAGAACTTGCCAGCATATTGGCAAGGATCTGAGTTTGTGGCTGACCAGTGGTCCCACATCCTGCCTTTGCCCCCACAAACTTTGCAGGTCTGAGATAGGAGGTTTTGATGTGGTTCCACTGGAGCCCTATCGTTCATGTAATTTCAGTTTAATCAGCTGCCTTACAGTCAGTCAGTTACGGGTCCGCTGATGTATCCTTTATTATTTTTCTATGATCAAGTAATTCTTTGAAATTGCTCTTCATGGACGGCGGCCTTACCTTCCTTCTAAATTAGACACTGATGCTCCCTTCTCAATTCTTTGCCTCTTTCTTTAGTTATTACACTTGTAGGCTGAGTTAAAGATGGAGCTTAAACATTTCTGCCAAATCACCACCTCACAGAGAAGTTCAGATATGTTCACACGATCAGTAAACTTATAATCTCTATTCTATCTTTTTTTTAATAATCAGCTCAGATATTGCTTTATCCGCCATGACTTCATTTTATATTTTTATCATAAATTACAGTGGAGGGTGAGGGGGTTCAGTGTCTGCCTGCATGATGTTTTTGTGAGTTCTAAGAGATTTTAATGACAGAAGGAAGTCTAGTCTTTTAGGCAAAATACAGTTTCTCATTGCTGAAGGCAAGAAACAGTAAGTGATGTTTGGGTTATGCTGACTGCACCAAAGTCCCAGCTCCAAAGTGTGCCCCAAATGACGAAAGTGAAAGTGAAAGTCGCTCAGTGGTGTCCGACTCTGCAACCCCGTGGACTATGAGGTCCATGGAATTCTCCAGGCCAGAACACTGGAGTGGGTAGCCTTTCCCTTCTCCAGGGGATCGCCCAACCCAAGGGTAACTGGAGAGAGAAGCCCAGAAATGTTATATTACTTGGAGAAGGAGACATACAACTAGTTTCATGATGGTCAATAGAGAGGAAGGGACAAGTTTCTGAGCTGAATTATTGGAAAGAGAATCGATTCAGAAAGAGGAGACGTAGATTCCAGGCCATGTGGATGTGGGTAAATGAGAGGAAGAGCTAGAATATGACCCATGTTTACCTCCCACACTAGCCTTTGCTTGTTGCAGTTGTTCAGTCAGTAAGTCGTGTCCGACCCTCCGCCACCCCCTGGACTCCAGCATGCCAGGCTCCTCTTCCTCCCACCATCTCCCAGAGTGTGCTCAAATCCATGTCCTTTATAACAGCAATGAACTAAAAGTAAAATTGTGAAACCACTAACCTTGTGGAAAGCATCATTACAGATACGGCTTGGTTGGTAAAGTACTTAATCAGACTTTATTAACTGACTGTGCTCAGGCATGTTTGCACCAAATATGTTCTGCCTTCTTTACACCTAGGTTAATAACCTTCACCTTATTCTGGGTGATCTTTATTATAAAAACTCAACTTCCATTGTCAGATCAATATGTTTTTTTAAAAATGTAGTTAGGCACTGTACCTAATCACTTTTCACGAGACAAAGCAGAGATTCCCCAATGGACAGAGAGCCAACTGTTCCCAGTTGCAGTCCGCTTTGGAAGGAAAGATTCCCAGCAAATATTCGGAAGAAGTGCCTCTGCCCTTCCTGGGGCAGGCAGCTGGGAAGAGGAAAGAGTAATGCAGAAACGATTAAGGGGTCCATCCCGGTCAGTCCCGTTCTCCAGGTCCCTTGATTGAAGGCATGAAGTTTTATTTTACTAACTTCTCCCTGGCCCTTCCAGAGTTGAGGGTGCTCACTCCAGGGCCTGAGCAGAAGTGCCCCGGGGAACCTCGGTGCAAAGGTTTGAAATCACAGCTGGGTTTCATTAGAGGGACTGGGCGAGATCAGTGCCTGATTAACTCTCGGCTGCTCTCGGTTTCCTCAGTTCCTGCAGGAGAATTAATCCAGAGGTTCGAGTAAATTTGGGGTCTTAATGGATACCAGATACATGGAGCCCACCCAGACCACCAAGATCCAGCAGCCCCTTTCCTCACGTTTAAATTGTGCAAATGGATTCATTCCTCTTTCACCCAGTGGCCGAAATAGCCCCGTCTCACAGTGTTTCTCCCCGCTGCTTACTATATTGTTGCTCCTGTTCTATGGAAGTGTAGGTCCTTGAGCATAAGGCACAGGTCTTAGCCTTTGCATTTTTCGAAGGTGAATTTAATGCCATTAAGAGAAATTAGGTCCGTTCACTCAGAAGAGTTTCTTGGCTGGGTAGTGATGCATTCTATACCCTTCCTCTTACTTCCCATTCAGGGCACTTGAAATTATACCAACTCTGTGGTGAGCATCCATCACTCTTCACTTCTACTCTAAGTTAGACTTTATGCCATCCTGGTTGAGGATTGTTGATTAGACTGTATGCTTAGTATCATAAATCGTCATCATCATCTTGATAACACTGAAAGGTCATTAAATATTTTTACAAGAACCCATGTTTTGGGATCCTTACAGCCTTGACTTTTATTGATAAATTTCATAGCAAAGAGATGTTCTTTCTCTAATCACTTCCTTGCTAACTGAATATTCTTATACTTTTGAATCAAGGAATTCACTCAAAAAGAGAAAACTCAGCACAAAAGTGACACACACAGATTTGTTTAAATTTCAAGAGACTTCTATCTTTCTGATAGATTATTATGATAGCATTGACCTGTGAGACCCACACTGTTAAGATAAGAGACATGTAAATAAAAATAAAGCATTCATCAAAAAAAAAAAAAACATAAATAAATCAAATGGGAATTTTCCTAACTAGCGTGTAACTCGTTTCCTTTGGTAGAGTCTAATTGCAGGAAGGAGCAGGAAAAAAAGCCGAGACAACTCAAAGTTTCATTTAATGCTCATGTGTTTCTTTGAAATTTTAATTTAACTAAATGAAAGAGGTAAATTTTCTATAGGTGGCTTCTTTAATTGCTGTGATCAATTTTAGATTTATGTGTTCAGCTTATTTTTTTCTAACAATTGTTTGGCCCAGTACTGACATACATTTGCGGAGCTAAATATTTCTTCCAAACTGTGTGAAAGTGATACGGTGCTGGCAGCATCCTCCCTGCCAGGCTTCTCCTCCGTCAATATCACACGAAACTAATGCACATATCTGTACATCTCTATTTATAGCTATATCATGTTTATTTCCCTCTCTCAGAAGCCTTAACTCAGTTAAACTGACTTATTCACTTTCCTCCACTCATGTGGTATTTTTTCACATTTCAGTTCAGTTCAGTCACTCAGTTGTGTCCGACTCCTTGCAACCCCTGGGACTGCAGCACTCCAGGCCTCCCTGTCCATCACCAACTCCCGGAGCCTACTCAAACTCATGGCCACTGAGTCAGTGATGCCATCCAACCATCTCATCCTCTGTCGTCCCCTTCTCCTCCCATCTTCAATCTCTCCCAGCATCAGGGTCTTTTCAAATGAGTCAGCTCTTCGCATCAGGTGGCCAAAGTTTTGGAGTTTCAGCTTCAGCATCAGTCCTTCCAATGAACACCCAGGACTGATCTCCTTTAGGATGGACTGGTTGGATCTCCTTGCAGTCCAAGGGACTCTCAAGAGTCTTCTCCAACACCACAGTTCAAAAGCATCAATTCTTCAGCACTCAGCTTTCTTTATAGTCCAACTCTCACATTCATACATGACTACTGGAAAAACCATAGCCTTGACTAGACAGACCTTTGTTGGCAAAGGAACGTCTCTGCTTTTCAATATGCTGTCTAGGTTGGTCATAACGTTTCTTTCATAGAGCAAGTGTCTTTTAATTTCATGGCTGCAGTCACCATCTGCAGTGATTTTGGAGCCCCCCAAAATAAATTTTCTCACCATTTCCATTGTTTCCCCATCTATTTGCCGTGAACTGATGGGACCAGATGGTGTGATCTTAGTTTTCTGAATGTTAAGCTTTAAGCCAACTTTTTCACTCTCCTCTTTCACTTTCATCAAGAGGCTCTTTAGTTCTTCTTCACTTTCTGCCATAAGGGTGGTGTCATCTGCATATCGGAGGCTATTGATATTTCTCCCAGTAATCTTGACTCCAGCTTGTGCTTCATCCAGTCCAGCATTTCACATGATGTACTCTGCATATAAGTTAAATAAGCAGGGTGACAATATATATCTTTGATGTACTCCTTTCCTGATTTGGAACCATTCTGCTGTTCCATGTCCAGTTCTAACTGTTGCTTCCTGACCTGCATACCGATTTCTCAGGAGGCAGGTCAGATGGTCTGGTGTTCCCATCTATTTCAGAATTTTCCACAGTCTGTGGTGATCCACATAGTCAATGGCTTTGGCATAGTCCACAAAGCAGAAATAGATCTTTTTCTAGAATTCTTTTGCTTTTTCACTATCCACTAGATGTTGGGAATCTGATCTCTGGTTCCTCTGCCTTTTCTAAAATCAGCTTGAATATCTGGAAGTTCACCATTCATGTACTGTTGGAGCCTGGCTTGGAGAATTTTGAGCATTATTTTGCTAGTGTGTGAGATGAATGCAATTGTGCAATAGTTTGAACATTCTTTGGCATTGCCTTTCTTTGGCATCGGAATGAAATCTGACCTTTTCCAGTCCTATGGCCACTGCTGAGTTTTCTAGATTTGCTGGCATATTGAGTGAAGCACTTTCATAGCAACATCTTTTAGAATTTGAAATAGCTTAGCTGGGATTCCATCATCTCTACTAGCTTTGTTCATAGAGATGATTCCTAAGGCCCACTTGACTTCTCATTCCAGGATGTCTGGCTCGAGGTGAGTGATCACACCATTGTGATTATCTGGGTCATGAGGATCCTTTTTGTATAGTTCTTCTGTGTATTCTTGCCACCTCTTCTTAATATCTTCTTCTTATGTCAGGTCCATACCATTTCTGTCCTTTATTGAGCCCTTCTTTGCAAGAAACGTTCCCTTGGTATCCTTGAGGTCCTTTAGGAGATCTCTAGTCTTTCCCATTCTATTGTTTTCCTCTATTTGTTTGCACTAACCACTGAGGAAGGCTTTCTTTTATCTCCTTGCTATTCTTTGGAACTCTGCATGCAGGTGGGTATATCTTTCCTTTACTCCTTTGCCTTTTGCTTCTCTTCTTTTCATAGCTTTTTGTAAGGCCTCCTCAGACAATCATTTTGCCTTTTTCCATTTCTTTTTCTTGGGATGGTCTTGATCACTGCCTCCTGTACAATGTCACGAACCTCCATCCATAGTTCTTCAGGCACTCTGTCTATTAGATCTAATTCCTTGAATCTAATGCTCACTTCCACTGTATAATCATAAGGGATTTGATTTAGGTCATACCTGAATGGTCTAGTGGTTTTCTCCACTTCAATTTCAGTCTGAATTTGGCAATAAGGAGTTCATGATCTGAGCCACAGTCAGCCCCGGTCTTGTTTTTGCTGACTGTAAAGAGCTTCTCCATCTTTGTCTACAAAGAATATAATCAGTCTGATTTCGGTGTTGACCATCTAGTGATGTCCACGTGTAGAGTCTTCTCTTGCGTTGTTGGAAGAGGGTGTTTGCTATGACCAGCGCGTTCTCTTGGCAGAACTCTGTTTGCCTTTGCCCTGCTTCTTTCTGTACTCCTAGGCTGAATTTGCCTGTTACTGCAGGCGTTTCTTTTTTATTTATTTATTTTTTTAATTGGTTTTGCCATACAATGACATGATATCGCCATAGGTTTACATATGCTCCCCCTCCAGAACCCCCCTCCCTCCTCCCTCCCGATTCCCTCCCCCTGGGTCATCCCGGTGCACCAGCCCCAAGCAACAATCCTGGGCTGGCGATTGATTTCACATCTGATACTTAACATGTTTCAATGCCATTCTCTCAAATCATCCCACCCCTGCCCTCATCCACAGAGTCCACGAGTCTGTTCTATACATCTGCGTTCCTTTTGCTGTCTCGCATGCTGGGTTCTCATTACCATCTTTCTAAATTCCATATATATCTGTTAGTATACTGTATTGTTGGTTTTCCTTCTGGCTTACTTCACTCTGGATAATAGGCTCCAGTTCCGTCCACCTGAGTAGAACTGATTCAAATGAATTTTTTTTTAATGCTGAGTAATATTCCATTGTGTATATGTACCACAGCTTTCTTATCCATTCGTCAGTTGATGGGCATCTAGGTTGCTTCCATGTCCTGGCTATTGTAAACAATGCAGCGATGAACATTGGGGTACACGTGGCTCTTTCAGTTCTGGTTTCCTCGGTGTATATGCCCAGCAGTGGTGTTTATTGACATCCTGCTTTGCATCTCATCCCCTGCACTCACCTTCATCCTTGCTCAAGTCCCCTCTGCCCTGCCATGCCCCACCCCTGCTGCTTGCTACATCCTGGGAGATGCCCTAGCTCCACCTCAGGAATCACGCTATTCATGGGATTCTTCTTGATTTTTCCCCCCATGGTTTATTCCTTCTTCATTTCTGTATAGCATTTTGTTTGAATCACATATTCAGCATGCAATGAATTCTTGGGCTAATATTTATTATTTTGTGAAATTAACTGTCCTATTGTCAGTTCTCAAGGTAGGTGGCATACTTTTAAAAATTACATCTTTTTCAAATAAAATAATATTTTTTGATTGACATATATACTAGCATGTGTAAATCGAGAGCTAGTGGGAAGCTGCTGTGTAGCACTGGGAGCTCATCTCTGTGCTCTGTGATGCCCTAGAGGGGTGGCTGGGGGGGCGTCGGGACGGAGGCTCAAGAGGGAGTGGGTACACGTCTACATAGAGCTGAGTCACACTGCTGTGACACAGAAACTAACACAACATTGTAGAGCAACTGTATTCCAACAAAAAACAGTATTTTTACAAAGATGTGCAAAGTGTGATGCTGGTGGTGCAAACAAGAGAACTAGTATAACGTCATTTACATTTTCTTTGACTCAGAACAATAACTTGCAAAATCTTACATGTTTAGGAAAAGCACCATTAGTTCATGTCTATAAATACTGCCGCATGGAGTTCTGGAAATGAAATGACAGGTGGTCAGTGGAGATTATAAGCTTCCCATTAGATTACAGGTACCTTGAAAATGGCCATCGTGTATGGTTACTACTGTGTTCCAGTGTGTGGTGTAACACAAGTACATAGTTGGTGGTCAGTAACTACTTCTGGATGAACCAAACAGATGAATGAGTGAACTAATCTAGGCAAAGCACAAGTGTAAAAGTCAGCCTTCATGTCTTTCTTAAGATTACTTATGATGAATAGGAACAGTGTTAGCAAGAATGGAATGGCTGCCAATATTCTGATACTGAGAATCATCTACATAAATGTCCAGAAGCAGTCTAACCTCGCTTTTCTCAACAAAGTGAATTGTGCATATCTTTTAAATACACTGAGAATTAGATAAAAGTAAAAAAAAAAAGTCTCTCGGTATCAACCTCTTTGCAGCTCAACTTGGCTGACATCTCACCTTTGCTAAGCTTATCAGGATTTCCAATATGTTAGAAAATTAATATTTCCAAGGCCATTAAATCCATCTTACTTACTCAGTAGTTGAAGTTGACCGCTAATGTTAGTAAGTGAAATTCTGAGTAGAGGTTTCCCTGTTTTCTTCTGATTTCCTTTCCCATCTATGGGCTTTTGCACACTGAGTGAATCACTGACAGTGCTTGAAAGACTAAAGCCCAGAAGAGACCGAGTGTGTAAGAAACTAAGGGTTTGAGGCGATTAAAAGGGACAATGTGTGCTTCTTCCTGCATAAGCCTTTGCTGGTGACCGAGACCTTCAGCACAGGAGCGCGCCTGGTGACTAAGCAGTGAAGAACCTGCCTGCGATGCAGGAGCCACAAGAGACGTGGGTGAGAGCCTTGGGTCGGGAAGATCCTCCGGAGGAAGGCTTGGCAACCCACTCCAGGGTTCTTGCCTGAAGGATTCCCTGGACAGGGGAGCCTGGTGGGCTATGGTCCAGGGCGTAGCGAAGAGTCAGATGTGGCTGGAGCCGCATACAGGCACACATGAGCCCTTTAATACAGACGTGGTTTCTCCTCAGACCTGGACTTAGCTGACTTCCGAAACTTGACCTCTATTTCTCTCTTTTATTAAAAATTCCAATCTTCCATGTGCAACAGATCTCATCTGGCGATTGGGAGAACCCATTTAATTCACTCTCATTAAAGCATGGACATCTGAGCATAACTTCTAGAAGACAGTGTTTAAAAGTTGTGCTGGCTCAAATATATATCTACCTATTGGACTTTATTCAAGGTTCTCCAAAACATTAGATTAAAAGCAAAATAACAAGCTCCTTCTATAAATATTTTATCACAGCTTTTAGGAGTTGTGCTAATTCAAATGCTTGTCTATATATTGGACTGTCTTCAAGATTTTCCAAAAAATTAAATTAAAAGCAAAACAACAAGCTCTCTAGAAATATAACAGATGGTATTTTTTTTTTAAGTAGCTAATTTCTAGGAATGGCTTAAGTAGGCATAGCTTACAAGGTGGCTTCTTCATTTTAAATGTCTGTATTTATTTATTTGGCAGTACCAGGGCTCAGCTGTGTCACGGGGGGTCCCGGGTCTTCACTGCAGCACACGGGTTCTGTAGCTACAGCTTGTGAACCCCCAGCTGGGACATGCGAGGTCGGGTTCCCTGCCCAGTGACCACCCCCAGACCCCCTGCACTGGGAGTGTGGCTCTTAGCCACTGGGCCACTGTGAGGTCCCAGTGTTCTTTAATTCCCTCATTTCCCCATTGGGATCCCCCTTCTCTACAGCTTCTCCTTTCCTGCATGTCTTGAAATCAGCAAACCAAACATTGTCCTCATAGTCTGCATGCTATTCCCCATTACGACAAGGGGAATGTGACAGCAGAAACTTCAACAACAGAAATGATAACTCACTTCACTTTATGTCTGTGTGTTGGGGCGGTGGAGAGTCTGTGCATGAGAATGTTGGGACAAAGGACAGACAGACAGGACAGAGGGACAGTCAAATGCACTGTGGATCTTTACTCTTTTGGGGAGCTTTCAGAATACAGGTCCCACACAATCCTCCTGTGGATACATCATTCAGTGAATAAGCTATGACAGAAGGCATATAAATAATACAAACCACAGCCTCCTAGAAAAGCAATCAGGATTTTTGACATCTTTCAAATGTGTCACATCAGAACTCAAGCAATATGAGCATCACATAAAATTGTTACACAGAAAATTAAATCTAAAGGAAAGTCACTTCAAGGAGAAAGATACTAAAAAGAAGATGCTTTGAAAGTCAGGAAATGATGCTGAGCCTCAAGTTTCCTTTTGGAGAAGAGAGTGTGTGCGTGCTCATTCGCTCAGTCGTTCCCCACTCTTGTGACCCCATTTACTGTAGCCCATCAGGCTCCTCTGTCCGTAGGATTCCCCAGGCAAGAATACTGGCGTGGGCTGCCATTTCCTATTCCAGGAGATCTTCCCAACCTCGGGTTTGAACCCATGCCTCTGGCATCTCCTTGGCAGGTGGCTTCTCTGCCACTGGGAAGAGGAGATCCTCTACCTGGGAAGCCTTGGAAAGAAGCAAAGACATGCAGATGAAGCCTTTGCCATTGTCTGACTCTAAAGGTATTTTTCAGAAGCCTTGGAAACAAAAACCACTTATCAATAAGCCATTTTTGAGAAAAGATGACATCTATCGCTACTTTCTTGGTGAAGGCAATGGCAACCCACTCCAGTACTCCTGCCTGGAAAATCCCAGGGACAGAGGAGCCTGGTGGGCTATTGTATAAGGGGTTGCACAGAGTCAGACACGACTGAAGTGACTTGGCAGCAGCAGCATCACTACTTTCTAAAGAGCTACAGTCTGCTAACAAGATTATGGAAGAAAAGATCAGCTGGATTGTTTGAGTCCCATTGGAAGCCGTCAGCATTGAAGATGACGAAGGAGCCCTTTGTCTTGCTGGAAACACCGTGCTTACATTTACCATTGACTTGGCCTCACGACTCCCATTTTATTTATTTCTCCAGGTATGAGCCGTCTGGCTCCTCGGGACCTTGTTCCTCATTAGACACACTCAGGGTAATGGGCAAGCAGCGGTCTTTTTGTAGGAGTAAGGGTCTGGCATGAATGTGTCCCGAGGCTGGAATCACTTTCTCTGGCCCTAAGGTCAGCCAGTCAAGGTCGGTGTCCCGCTGCCAGAGACGGCTCTGCTGGAGGCAGCGCCTGGAAGGAAGGGGTTACCTTTGCCCCCGAGTGTGTCCTTGCTGTATCTCCCCTGCTGTTCAGCTCTGGGTTTCAGAGGCTACTGACCTGGCAGCTTTCATCAGCCTTAAACCCGCTTGTAATAACAACAAACTCAGGGCATCTGGGGACGTGTTCACCCACGTCTGGAGCTCTGACAAATGGCTCCTCATGGTTCTGCCTGGTGAGGTCCGCTGGCGCTTCATGGGCCATATCTCCTCCCTGCAGCAGGCTTGGAGGCAAAACCAAACATCGCCTTCTGGAGTGAGGCTGGCAAATGAAACCAAATGAACCCACCTTGGCCCCAGCCCCACCTCCCCGCCGCGGGGCGGTCTGCTGGAGCCCAGGGCTCACTTTCCTGTGTGTTTCACAGCTTTCTGGGCGGGGTTCTTGGGGGTAGGCACCATGCTCTCTGCGGGTCAGCTCTTCCATTCATCATCACGGAGCGCTCTGCTCCTAGGGTTCCAGCGCGTGGACGCCTTTCCCAGCTTGCAGCCTTGCTCGGTGCAATAAACAGACTGCAAACTATTGACCTTACACAGCAGACATTGTTAGCCTCGAGCGGGGGCCTCTCGGGTGACCGATTCAGGGAGGCCAATGCCATCCGTCTCAGGTTTCCCTTCGGCCACGGGCGTGACATCAGATCGAGCTCTGTCGTGGTGGTTTGAACTGAGCTGCTGCGTATTCTGCCTAGAGACGGACATGGTGGCTGGACTTCAGTGGAAGCAGTCAATGTCCTGAATGCAACGTTTCCTTCGGGGAGTTTCTGAGTCAAGATCGAGTGCGGGGAAGGTGTTTCGATGACCTTGCATGCTCACTTTCTGGGGATTCACAAAGCATCTGTTTCTATGGCTATCTCTCCTTATCCACCGATGTGTGTATTTCTCAAGTTTGCCCTCCTTATCAAAGTGCACGTGGCCACAAGGATCTTCTTGAATCAAATTCTCTTCCTACACTCTTCCTTTAGCATGACTCAAGTCCTTGCTCACTTTTCTGGAAGCTCTGCTTCCTATGGAGTCATCACCCCAAGTTCAGCTTTGCATGTCCTCTGCTTATTTCAAGTGTGTTAATTCCTCTCACAGGTCAGGCAATATGTTCAGCAATTTCCCAGTGCAAGCTGAGCTGGAGAGATGGAGAATTTGTAAATGTTGTATGTGCTTATCTGATAAAATTTTTGGAAGAACTACTGAGGATCCCAGAGAAAAAGTATTTTCAGGTTTGTGTCAGGTAACATTCTGGGTATGATGTGAGCCCAGAATTACAGACAAGAATCAATGTGAAAGAGTTCCAAAGGCCAAGTTCTCATGACTGTGAAGACTCTGATGCAGGGAGACTATTCTCAGTTCCTCTAGTTCAGTGACTCAGCGGGGGGAAATTTTTGCCCCCAGGAGACATAAAACGTCCAGAGATTTTTGAGGAGTGAGGTTGCTAATGACTCCAGCGGGTAGAGGCCAGGAAAACTGCTAAACATCTCAGGGTGGATTACTAATAGAATTTCTTCACCCCCAAACAAAGAAATGTCTGGCCCCAAATATCAATAATGCCAAGTCTGAGAAACTCTGTTCCAGTCTTTACCAATACTCTACTCAGTGCTTTAATCATAATAAAAGAGAATAAATAATAAATGCACTTCCCTGATAGCTCAGTGGTGAAGAACCCGCCTGCCAATGCAGAAGATGCAGGTTCGATCCCTGGATTGGGAAGATCCCCTGGAGAAGGAAATGGCAACCCGCTCCAGTGTTCTTGCCTGGAGAATCCCATGGACAGAGGAGCCTGGTGGGCTACAGTCCATGGGGTTGCAAAGAGTTGGACGCAACTTATAAACAATGACAACTTAACAACAAAGAATAAATGAGTTGCAAGATAGAATTAAAGTTTGAGGAATAAAGACAGGAATGAATTCAATGTTCTGAACTAGAAGGGGTGCTCCGATCTGCTCCCCGTGTGTATCTGTGTGTTAGCTGCTCAGTGTGTCCAACTCTCAGTGACCCTGTGGACTGTAGCCTGCCAGGCTCCTCTGTCCATGGAATTTTCCAGGCAAGAATACTGGAGTGGGTAGCCACTCCCTCCTACAGGGGATCTTCCCGGCTCAGGGATGGGACCCAGGTCTCCTGAGTTACAGGCTGATTTGATCTGCCCACTGGAGCTCCCTTGTCAGTCTCTTCGAGGCTGAGTTGTGCCTGTCCGCCTGGACTACTATGTCCCCCTGCCAGCTCCCACTTCCTGGGGCTGGCCTTCCGCAGCCTGGCTCTGCTGGTTCTTCTCGCCCGTGGCCCATGCCTGCCTAGCCCTCCGTCTCCTCCTTGACAGCTTGCAGACCCAGAGGACCAGAGAAGCAGGATCCACAGACGATCTGGAATCAGGAACAGCAGGGTCTCCACCACTTACTCTAAACACTGAAGCCGCTTGATGAATTTCGGCAGCTTTCCCGTTTGATGCCAGGTCCTGTTGATACAACTGCTGTTGCTGTAATGAAGTTAAACTCAATCTATTTTTTCCTCTCGTTATAACTGGCAATACTTTTGCAAGTTCCCAGCTACCGTGGAATCCATTTGGAGCAGGCTAAGAAAGCAAACAAGCTCCAGTATGAAATGTAATTGTGGTCACCACATGTGAAAAAGGTTAGCTGCTCAACTTCTCTCGTGAGCTCTACTCCGGTTAACAGATGCTCGTATTTGCTTCAACCAAGTATATTTCACCAATAGGAAATGGAGACAATTATCTGGACATTTTATATAAAGAAAAATGGCTTTTCCTGGAAACATTCAGATTACAGAGACAAAGTGATTCTTAAACTCTGTTGTCAGAAGGTGTATCAACATGTTCAGATTATTTATCAGAGAGACATGGAAATCTACTCTACGCCCATGTCTGGAAATGTGAAGAGACACAGTTAATGAGTGCTTGCATGCTATAGGCTGATTGTATTTTTTTGTGTGTCAATAAAAACCTTAGGCATATCAGCACATATACATTTACATTCAAGTTTTCAAATATTGGTAGTTTCAATACAGATTATGTTAGAGAATTTTCAGATATCAACATATATATGGGCCAAGAAGTATTTAATCCATTTTTTGAAGTTCTTTTTAAAAAAAAAATTATTGAAGTATAGTTGATTTATAATGTTTTGTTAATTTCTGCTGTATAGCAAAATGATTCAGTTATACACACACACACACATATGTATATATATAAACACGCATGTCCTTTTTCCTATTCTTTTCTGTTATGGTTTATTTCGAGATGTTGAACATAGTTCCCTGTAGACCCTGTCGTTTACCCACCCTGCATATAAGAGTTTGCATCTTATCCCCCAGCTTCCAGTCCTTCCCTCCTCCACTCCCCCTTGGCAACCACTGGTGAAATTCTTTTTTTTTTTTTTTTTAATCTAGCTACAGATTTTGGTAGTGAGTCTCTTGATAATAGCAGGCACAGCTAATTTGTCCTGGAACTCATGGGGATAAGACGCTGGTTTATGATCTGACTGCACAGATAGGAAAAGAGGCTTCACTTAATATTAGAAAGAACATGAAACAAACAAACAAAAAAACTCCGAAAGTTTGCTAAGATAATAGAAAAATCTTCAGCTGCTGTTAGGAAGTTTGAACACATTTGATGTTGTGAGATATCCCTAAATCTCTAGCATTAAATGCAGTTTTCTATTTTCACCACTGGCCACTTACCACCAGTTAAAATTCTGTGTCTGTCTCTCTGGTTATCCACTCATTTAACCAGCTCCATGAAAGTATAATTTATTTCTAAAATGTATGGTTCTCTCTCACCCTGACAAAAGCAAATCATCAAGTGGTTTAAGGTTTTTTTCAAGGTAGATTAGTTCTTTTCTAAAATTCCCATATCAATAACTGAGTGATGTTCTGGCATCTCACTGAAGATTAGATGTTTTGGAATAAACACTTCATTGTATCAGTAGATGGAATTTGGCCACTTTAAAAAAGGATTTAAATGTGACATCCTGAAGAAAATTCTTCCATGGGTAGAGAAAATACTCTGGAAAAGAAAAAAAATAAGGAAACCCTAAGGTCCTTATAGTCACTACACGTTTCTTAATCATACTTAATCCATCTTGTAAGTCAATGATATTTGTACAAACGAAAGCCCACATTTTATTTAAGTAGACCAATTTGCAAGAAGCCCTGTAGTACATCCATAACCTACTATAAACATGAACACACAGAGTCCTTTTATGCTTATTGTTTTTTCATATTTTTATTTCATATCAAGGATTTCCACTGACATCATGGCAGTCTCAGGATTGGAATGAGCAGTAAACATGCAACAGGCAGTAGCTGAGAGGGTTTTTAGCTCATTGGCTGAAAAAGAATCTTGCATAAGTGATCCAACCCAATGAATCCTAATTAAAGAAATTTCATCTATTTCCATTTTTAGTAGTGGAATAAACAACATCAATAATAATTGAACAAGGGCTATGGTTTTGGACACTTACATGTTTTAGTTGGGTGGAAGCTTGTTAAAAAGAGAAAAAAGAACTTTCTATTCTAGCCCAATGTAACACATTTCCATTTCAAAATACTCCTTTACTAGAATTTCCATGATTAAATGAGGAAACAAAGGATTATGATACACATAAAGTTCAGTTGTAAATTCACTTTTTTCTTGATACTTGAATATTAGTCTATATTCAAGGATTCTTCCCACCTTAAAACTAGCATCTGTTCCTGTCTTGTTTGTCAACATTATTTTTTTCTATTCAGAAAGTTACTCAGAGGTGTTTAAAGCATCCACAAGATGGTTGGACCATGAAATCTTTCATCCTTCATAGGGTCTGAAGGATTAATTAATTAAGGTCTAATTAATCATATCTTGGTCTCATCTGGTTTAAAATTGTCTTTTCCAGGGAATTCTGTCTCTGGCAAGACAAACTAGATTTCAGATTTCATCTCCCAGTGTCTTCAAATTGTGTCTGGGTGTACTTACTGGGACCAGAGATCAGTTTATTGATCTGTGGCGATCCCAGAAAGGTCACTGTTAATATTGTACCAGAAGAAAACCTAAGGCTGTTTTATAACTTCTGAAAGGGAAGAAGTACAGCACTTGGAATATCTAACCTAAGTTATCTGAAAACCCTGAGAGCAAACAAAGGTTTTTCATATGCACCTATCAGGCAGGCCATCTTCAAATAGGAAATCAACATTAGGTAGAACCCAGAACTTTCCAGTAGTTTCAACAACACAAAGAAGAGGGGATGGTCCCTGGCCATTCAGTGGTTTAGACCTCGCCTTCCACCTCAGGGGCTGTGGATTCGCTCTCTGGTCGGGGAGCTAAGACCCCGTATGCCTCGGGCCAATAAAACAGAACATAAAACAAGCTATATTGTAATGCATTCAATAAAGACTTTAAAAAGTGATCCACATTAAAAAAAATCTTTAAAAAATATAATACAATGATGTGGGAATATGTATGGTGAGGGTGGGGGTAGATAAATTAAAATCAATTTTGTGATTTTTTAACTCCTAAATTCTCTCATCACTGGCTATTCCAGAAGTGACTGTGAATCATGCTTCTAGAAAGAAGCACTGGTAACTCATATCCATGTTATCTTGGGAGGAGAGGAGAATATCTGGCTTTCAAATGGAGAGGAGTCTTGGGGTAAAAAAAGCAGATGAATTTCCTTTCTTGGAAGACCAAGTACACACACTACTTAAGAGGAAGCCTGCATTTCTCTTTTTCACTTTGTATGAAAAACAGTCTTTTCCCTTGAGCACTGTGGTGAGGTTGAAGCAGTCCGGGTCCCAAGCTGCATTCCCAAACTCTTCCCCCTTTACCCCGACGCCGTTCCCTTGCTTGCTCCGAACAAATCGCACATCCGTTGTTTTACCACCCAGCACATTTGATCCCCGTGGAAGATGAATGGCTCTGACTAAGAAAATTAAACAATGGCAGATCGAAAGTGCAGCACAGACTAAACCTGAGCGTCCTGCAGAATTCCCTCTCTTTCATCCCATTTCTGAAATCAGGTCTGGCCTTTTTTGCTATCCATGTGTATTTGCTGGAATTCTTTAAAATCACTGGTGTTTCTCTTTAGAAATTCAAAATTATGGCCATTTGTCTGTCGTAGTGTTCTTTTTGGTAAGAAGCAGCTGCTGGGTGTGAATGGTCCATAAGACACAGAACATGGAAATCTGGGGTGGTGCCTTGATTCTGGGGCGGTGCCTTGATTCTGTCACATGACTATTTGACCCTAGTTCCCAGATCTGTGACTTCAGAATATTGCTCTTCTTATGTGCACAGTGGAAGCAACAATTGGCTTGTTTTGACCTTTAGGGTAGTTGGAAAGATATAAAAATATGATCTATAAAAGCAATTTGACAAATTTACATGGACTAATATAAAAGGAATTAGACTGATAAATCTTAGTGCAAACTTAGCTTTTTAAGTACATGTGAGTTGAGAACAAGCAGGAAAATATTACCAAAGTCTCTTCCTGTATTTTGTGGACTAGAGGGAGAGAGAACAGAAGACAATCTACAAGCGATCTCAGTTTTTAGGAGATTGGGATCAAGAGACCGTGGAGGGATGTTTCTGGAAGAAAAGGGTTAATTGCTAGATCCCTGAGAATTTGACCCACGATAAACCGTCCTTGCAGCATGGACTCCAGCTTCCAAGATTAAGGAGCTGAGCTGACTGTCTTCCTTGACGAGGAAGCTCTTCTGCTTCCTTGTCAAGGTTGCTCATCAAGTAACAGCTGACAGATGTTGATGGGATGGAGCTGTCAGCGGGGACTAGCCAGGTACCCCCAAGGCCCAGGGAGTGACAGGACTTAAAAGGTGTAAAATGGAAGAAGCCTGGAGCTTATGGCTTTCTTCCCATCCTCAGTAGAGGGTGGCTGGGACTGTGAAAAGCACAGTCACTGTAGTGGGCTCTGTGGTTGTTGTCTCTCTCTCTCTTCTCAGAAACTAAATGAATGAAGTCTATGACATCTCATGGGTCTGATTGCCAGCTTGAACCCCAAACTACTGATGATCTGGTGGCTCTCAATGAGAAATAGTGATGTTAAAGAAAAAAAAGGCCTTCTGCAAACTTCTAGAATCAGGCCAGGGGTGATAGAGAAGCAGAACAATAATGAGAATATCTTGGCTGCCTCATCATAGAATTTGGATAGTTCAGATGAGTACACAGCTGGAAAGTCCAGAGAAAAATGAATATGTGCTTAGCATGAGATGAGTGGTCCAGAGCTTCTGGGATGAAGAATATGTAGCATGTGAATTCCCAGAAATCATGTAAAGTAATTTATGGCTCTATATCCTATGGAGAAGAAAGTGAGAAAAGAGTCGCCAATGTGAAAATGTCCCATCTAAATATTGGTAACACGGCATATGTTTTTCCTAGTGTTTCCCCAGTATCCTGAAGAATCTATATGAGTACAAAAATAATAGAAATTCGTAACTTACTTACATACACATGTGTGGTTTGGTGGTTTGGGGATTGGATAAAAATCACTTTCCACACAAGTAACCTTAGGTTAAAAGGAATTTAAATGGCTGTGAGCCGCAAACTGGGTCCCGTTGCTTTTGGGTTCACTTGCTAGTCATGTGTTTATAGCCCATCTCTACAGATACTCTTCCGTAAGCTCTATTCTGAAAGCAGTCTCCTCTGACCGTAGGTTTAAGGGAAGTAAAACATGGTGGTGATTCAGGAGGCTCTTTAATAAATGTCATTGGTATGATTTAATAAAGCCAAAGACAAACAACATTGGAAAAATCCAACCTTTCGATATTGACAGGAAGATGGAGCAGATGGCAAGAAGGCTATGCAAGCAATTCAGACAGAATCAGGCAGTAAGTGTTAACAGAACAATAGCATTCTCTGATAATGGGTGATGTTGAACCTATTCTCAGGGCAGGGATAGCGATGCAGACATAGAAAGTGGACTTGTGGACATGGGGGAGTGGGATGATCTGGGAGAGCAGCCATGGCGCGCCTACACTGCTGTGTGTAAAACAGCTAGTGGGAAGGAGCTGGGTGGCACAGGAGCTCGGCCTGGGGCTCTACCACGAGCTAAAGGGTGGGGTGGGCATGGGGTGAGGAAAGACAGAAAGGGGGAGGTGTGTGTATGTCTATGTCTGACTCACTGCGTTGTACAACAGAAACCAACATGACATTATAAAGCAGTTATACTCCAACTAAAGAAAAGTAACAAAAAGACCAACTCATCTGGAGGAGATGCACTTGGAATCCAGTCTGATCTCCAGGATGGCTCATGATGACCTCAAGTCTCCAGGGAACGCCAGGTGAATAGTACCTTTCACTCAAAAATCTCTCATCAGTAAGGAGCTTCAGACTAGTGAGAAGAATCTTCAACATTCCTGAAGTGACATCCTTACTTCTATGAATGACTAATCACTTTTAGTTATGAAGATTTTGAGATACGTAAAGATAATAAGCCCTTGACACCAACTCGTTTTGTGGAGTCATCTGTACTGGTGTTCACAAGTTACGTAATCCATAAAAGCAGCTTAATGTTTCAGATGATTTCATAGGATAGCCTTGGAATTTCGATGGAAAATAAATAATTGTGTCGCTGACCTTAGAATCGGGTTTTTCTTTCAATGGATTCGTTTCACCTCTTTAGTATACTCAAAAGTAAGATCATATGCAAATGTTTATTTGTGGAAGTCATTTTTCGATCAGTGACACCAGTGGAAGGCAATTACAAGGACTATGCAAAATAAATAACTCACTGATTCCTTGTTTCAGGATAAGAGACAGGGAAAAGGTCACAATTAATGAGATAGTTGGAATCTGATGTTTGGAGACTAACAACTTAGTAACTTCCCATTAAAGCTGCAGCCTTATTATTTCTAAAACTGCTGTGATTCCTAACATTTTCACAGATTCAGGCTTACAGCAGTAGAAAGAAAAACAAAAAGCAAAACAAACAAACAAATCGTTTGTATCTCTTGTACTAGAGAAGGTGGTCTTGAATAGATACATTGAGCGGGGGAAAAAGCCTCCTGGATACTGGAAAAGGAACAAATAGCTCAGTGAAAAAATATATATAAAAAAGAGATTCTTCAGAGAAATGAAGCCAATAAAGCTAAGGATACCCTCTCAGAATTTGAAAAAAGCATGAAGAAATGAAAACTAGAAAATAAAGGAATGCGACAGACGTGAAGAGAACGCATACAAGAGCCTCGATGACAGAAACAGAGCATGCAAAGCAAAAGGAATATCCAAAGCCAAACTAACAAAAACCCACAAAAGAAATCACAAACAGCAACAGCGGAAAACACATCTCCAAGCTGAAAATGAATGTGGCTTTTCATGTTAAAGGGTTATAGCAAATCCTAAGAAAAGATAATGAAAAGTTAAAGTAGCAAAATACATGTGTAAATGTATATAAATATTTTTAATTGAAATATAGATGGGGAGATATTCTACAAGCATACAGGTGTATGAGAGATTAAAAACAAAAGATTACCAATAAATGAAAACAAAAACCTAGCTGGACTAAGATTTCTTTTCCCAGAATTAAATTTTTGGGGATAATGAAATGCATTATAAAGATGTTTAAGAAGCAAAGAAAGAAGTCCGATAATTTTCTGTTCAGTCAAATATTGCTTAGGTATAATGTAAACATTTAAATATTTTAGAAAAGTGTTTCAGAATTACAAAGGCTCAGAGAATGTATAACACCTAATTACCTTTCTTGAAAGAAACAAATAATCCAATGATGGGAAATTTATGATAGAGAAATGATGAGAAATGAAACCACTAAAATATGATGTTAACATCATTATGACACTCTAAAAGGGCATACAAGTAGTCAAAGAATATGCAAAATCAGGATGTTTTCTGGAAGAAAAAAGAAAATTAACGCTTACTAAAGTTCATACAATTTTTTTTCATAACAGAATATAGACAGTTCTATCCTCATGAAATGCAGAGAAGGAGACATTCATACTACGTTGGACTAACCTGACTGTTGGCTTTAAAAAGAAAATCCAGCTCTGACTAAGCGGACAGGGAGTTTATTGCAAGGCTTTTCGTCAGCTGTCGTGAACGGCAGGGAGATTGTAGGACAAGGTTCAGGCAGAGGCAGGCATTTCACACTCTGGAAAGATGACTTAATGCTTTCACAAGAGCCATCATCCCGGGAAACTCGCCACCTTGGTTGGAATCAGGGATTCTAAAACCCTGACCAACGGAGGGGTCTTGATCACACTGCAGTACCAATGTGGATCAGCTCTCGAAACTGCCCCTGAAAGCGTGACCACACGTGCAAAGATTCTCAGTGGCATGCCCGACTGTCTACACCTAGGACCTCTGCCCACCTCTTAGTGTGAAGAAGGATCCTCTTGGCCCCACCTCCTGGTGACCGGGATGTCTGTACTTCTTGAAGGATGAAAGGACAAATGTCCACCCCAGGAAGGACACACACAGGTGTGAGTGGACACCCTCCCAGTTTTTAGTGGACTGTGAATTGGGACTCTGGAAGGAAGTCTGAAAAGCCCAGAACTAGGGGCTTCCCAGGTGGCACCAGTGGTAAAGAATCCACCTGCCAATGCAGGAGATATAAGAGACATGGGTTCGATCCTTGGGTCTGGAAGGTCTCCTAGAGGAGGACATAGCAACCCACTCCAGTATTCTTGCCTGGGAAATCCCATGGGCAGAGGAGCCTGCTGGACTACAGACCATGGGGTCACAGAGAGTCAGACACAACTGACTCTAAATATATAATACGTTATGTGTGTGTGTGTGTGTGTGTATGGTGTATGTTTTAACCATTTTATACATGATTTTTTTTTTTGACTCAAGGCTTCAGAAGAGTGAAAGGTGATCATTATTCTAGGCGCAGCAGTTAAGAATAAGGTCTCTCATTTTCTCTGCAGAGTATCCTACTGCTCTGCCCTAGGACCACAGTCACATGTACATTTGGCTTAAAGACCAAACATAGGGCTTCAAAAATGAGCACTTATGTCTCTAATATAATGAGGCTTCAGATTCAGGATAAACTAACATGACTCTCCTCTCAGCGAGTTTCACCTAAATGTCAAAAGTTGTGTGCCAGGACCAGTTCCAAATATTTTCCTTGCCACCCTGATCTGGCCTCCAGACAAGAACATAACTTATAGAGGTTCCAGTCGCAGTGAATTTAAAGTGGATCACTTTTATTTTTGTAAGGATTTCCCTGCCAAGTTCTAAGCCCTGGCAAGTTCGGTTAGCACGCTTGAGATGGCACGCAGGTAATGGTTATTAGAGTCCTCACTGATTTCTGCTTCTCAACACTTTTGGACACTTAAAATGGCCATGATTTTCTACCTTTTCAGATCATATTTCGATTCCTTTGCTGCATCTTCAAATTTGAGGATATCAAGATAGTATTCCTCTAATTATTTTTCTATTATTCAGAAAAAAAGTTTTGCAGTCATGCTCATCTTCATATTTCTCATACTTCAATGACCAATCTCAGAGAATCTGATCTCCAGGATTTATTTATTCTTTTCAGATGTAGATTTTATCCTGATGCCAAAAACTTGAAACAAAGTTGTAGGAATTTTGATCGTTACTGTCAAAGCACATCAATTATATCGACTTGTATTAGGGCTATAGGACCCAACATGCATATATAAAGGAGTGATGTTTCACTAATGAGGCTGATTATGGGTTGTTGTTTTTGCTGTTCATTTGCGACCCCATGGACTGTAGTATGCCAGGTGTCCCTGTCCTTCACTATCTCCTGGAGTTTGCTCAAACTCATGTACATGAGTTGTTGATGCCATCCAAGCATCTCATCCTCTGTCACCCCCTTCTCCTCCTGCCTTCAGTCTTTCCAGCATGAGGATCTTTTCCAATGAGTTGACCCTTCACATCAGGTGGCCAAAGGATTGGAGCTTCAGCATCAGTCCTTCCAATGAATATTCAGGGTTGATTTCCTTTACAACCAACTGGTTTGTTCTCCTTGCCATCCAAGGGACTCTCAAGAGTCTTCTCCAGCACCACAGTTTAAAAGCATCAGTTCTTTGGTGCTCAGGTCCTTTGATGGTCCAGCTCTCACATCTGTACATGACTAGTGGAAAAATCATAGCTTTGACTATATAGACTATAGAGCAGGCTACCACAGAGTAATTGATGTGGAGCAAAACACACAAGGAAGAGGGAAACAGGTTTGCAATATTCAGTGAGGTGGTTATGAAGGTCTTGCCCTGAACTTAACTTTACCACATGGACTTGAGGAATGTTCAGCAGGATAACTGCAATGTCTGGTCAGAGGAAATAGGCTGTGGAAAGACTAGAATGAATAGCCTGTGAGAAGATCATTTCCAAGAATCAGGACTAGGGGGGCCAGCAGAATGAACATAGCAGCATAAGCGATGATGGTGGGGTTGTGCCTGAAAGATTGCCAACATTCCCTGACCCAGAAGAGGTCATGAGACTTGAAGACCAAGAAACGTGGTACAGACAGCTCTTGGGTTCAACTCAGCAGAGCAAGGGGCCTCAAGGCCCAGAGGGATCCTTGGGCTGTTATATCCGTGTGCATGGAAAGATGCCTTGAGTTCAGTGGTGGTTAGTAAACATACACAGCATTCATTTCAAGCAAGTCCATATTTGCAAAGATGCAGAGAAGACAGGAAATATTTTTCCAGATTCTCATAATAGTTTGAATGTAGAACAATGAGGCTTGAAGAAAATGCAAGAGAGAGACAGCCCTGGTGGTTTTCCTAAGAGTGGGAGAGCAGTAAGACTCTACATAAAATTTCAGTTAGATATAAAAAAGGGAAGCAGACAACAGGGTCTCCACTTGTAATTCGGTAGCAACACTTCCTCATGGCCAAGAGTGCCAATGTATCAACTCATCTCTCCTGTACAGCTGGTATCAGTCAATAGCTGTTGGATCAATTGACCCTGTTTTGTCATCCCTGGTCAAAGTTCTTCAAGACATTGGGTTCCACATTACATGAAAGCTCATCTTGTCTACCCTCCTCTCCATAGCTCTAGACAGAAGTCTTCCATTAAGAAGAAAGACTTTGCCCCGTTGGCAGTACCTAGTAACTTTCTTTTTAGTTTTATAAGCCCATGGTCCATCTTGTTCATGGGGTTCTCAAGGCAAGAATATTGAAGTGGTTTGCCATTCCCTTCTCCAGTGGACCACAATCTGTCAGAAAAGCTCCATCATAGTCAAGGCTATGGTTTTTCCAGTAGTCATGTATGGATGTGAGAGTTGGATGGTGAAGAAAGCTGAGTGCTGAAGAATTGATGCTTTTGAATTGTGGTGTTGGAGAAGACTCCTAAGAGTCCCTTGGGCTGTAAGAAGATCCAACCAGTCCATCCTAAAGGAGATCAGTCCTGGGTGTTCATTGTAAGGACTGAGGTTGAAGCTGAAACTCCAATACTTTGGCCACCAGATGTGAAGAGTTGACTCATTGGAAAAGACCCTAATGCTGGGAAGGATTGGGGGCAGGAGGAGAAGGGGACGACAGAGGATGAGATGGTTGGATGGCATCATTGACTCGATGGACATGGGTTTGGATAGACTCTGGGAGTTGGTTATAGACAGGGAGGCCTGGTGTGCTGCGATTCATGGGGTCGCAAAGAGCTGGACACAACTGAGTGACTGAACTGAACTGATCCATCTTGATCCTCCTGTGCATGATGAAGTTGTGATTGACTATAGACTGCTTACCTGACTGAGAAATGTGTTCTTTTTTTAAAATTTTTTATTTTTATGGTCCGTTAGCCAATCCATGCCAACTTTATGGACTGCAACCATGCCAAGCCTTGGTCCCCTGATAACATGTCCTGTATAGTAAGAGGGGATAGAAATTAGTGTTTCCTAGATTTAGATGTTTCAATAACAATGTGCTGTGAGCATCTTTATCACTCATCACTGCTCTTTGAAGGAGGATTTTTATAAGTCAAGATAATGAGGTTGAAGAAAGCCAAGACTATTCTACTTATCCTGTATGATTGTATTGAACTTATTTGAAAAATCTGTGCCCTTTTCATTCCATCAGGTTCATACTGTTGTCATGCCCCAAAACTGAGTTCCTCTTTCTTGACTGAATTGGGATTTTACCTGGTTGCTTCCTTTCATTTTTTACCACTATCTCTGTAACATCGCAACTCAGAAAATTTTATACTTGTTTAGTGCAGAGCAGAAGCTGGAAGCAAGGGACATTTGGACACCAACATAGGTTCAACTCCTACCACTTGGGGGTAGGCTATGCGAGGTGCCTTTCATTCGCCACCTTACGTCCCCTTTACAAACCTGTGGGTGAAGTATCATTACACCATTGACACATTATTACATGAAGATCAGAGAGAGAATAACTTCTGTACACATAATTGTGTTAGGGCTAATAACTGGCAGATCTGAGAGTGGACAAAAGTCCCTCTGTTCTCAAAACTCTTGAAATTAATTTGTTTCTATGTTACTGCCTTGCTTATATGCTTCAATATTTCTGCTTGAATTCGCCTTCTTTTCTGAAGACTTCAATACTTTAAAACATTTTTTTAATTTTATTGGAGTATAGTTGATTTACAAAGTTGTGTTAATTTCTTCTGTGCAGTAAAGTGATTCAGTTATACACATGTACCAGTCAGATTTTATTTTAAAACATCATCTCTATTTGCTTTTTATTCCACTAAAATCTTTGTATATACCTTTAACTCTTTGGTACATAGAGCAATGTTGGAATTCAAACTTTAAAAACATTTTTATTTATTTGCTTTTTAAATAATTATTTGTAAAATCTAATGGCTCGCAATCAAGACAGCATTCTCCAGATTTATATTTTAGGGTGGATCAAATCACAAAGTGTTTTTATGACTATGTATTCACATCATACAAATAACTATATAAATGTATATGTTTATGCAACTATATATAAAATTATATTTATGTATGTCTATATGTACTCATAGGTACATTTTATATTAGGCTTGTGTACATATATGTAAATATAATTTTACCTGTCTTCCAGATATTTTAATTTGCCTTGCACAAATATTTTTTAGCAAAACGGGAACTTTTATAATATTAAAAAAATAAAATAAATTTACATGTAAAATTTCAGTTTTATAATTTTACATTTAATGTAGCCAACTGAAAATTTATGTTAGACATTCTGTCCAACAAATTTTGATTTTTTTAAGCAAATTTTATAAATATGTTGGTTTCATGGTCTATTTCAGGAACCAACCCGAAGAAATATAAAGGTAAGATAAATGGACCTAATTAGTTAACATGATATATTCTGTCCTTTGAAAGAAGAGTTCAATATGCACTTTATCTCATCACACTTAATAACATAAACAGACATAACCGAACACTTTAGTAAAATTGCACCCTTGCCGATTCATTATCCAGAACACAATCTTAAATTTTGTTTATTTTTCAGGTTCATATGTAAATTGATTTTTCAAAGAGTAATTTTTCACTCCTAATTATATTTTAATGTATTTTTTCCCACAAAATCTGGGGGCTCTGTAATACAAAGAAATGGTTCATCTTATCTTGTCCTGAGGAAATTTCAGAAATTTAAATAAAGGAGTCTCAAGCATTTGAGCTAAATTTACCTACTTTCAAAACAAAAGTTAAAGTCAGAATAACCTCAGATCATTTTTTGTTTCCTGTAGTTGCTGCTATTGGTCAGACTTATGAAAGGAACTATAGAAAAAAAACAAATGCTACATGAATGCTTCATCTAATATGTAGAAATTTATTAAGACTCATTAAGCATTTAGCATCCAGGATGACTTCTAGGTGGGAAAAATGGCAAGGCTCCACTCCAAAGAGCGGAAAAAAGATTCTTTCCACTCTGCTTAAAAAGAAAACCAAAAAAGTCAGTACTTACTTTAATAAAATGCATTCCATAATTTACAGTTCCCTCACAGTCAGATCCTAAATTAATAAACACGTAAAATAGGTGAAAATATTTCTCCATGAGTATTTACTCACATAGTTTCTAAGGGTGAGGTCATAAATACCATTTTATGCAGAAAAAAACTGTTAATTTCACTATGTTCTCACAATGTAAAAAGAAAAATCTTATGACAAAGACGATCTTGAACATTCTTTAAATTGCTTTTTTCCCCCTTTGCCTTTGCTTGGCTCTGCATTTTAAATTAATCAAAAGAAATAAAAGGAAGAATGAGAGAAAACCAAGACATTATGACAGGATGATTTTATTTTATGTATGAGTCTAAATGAGACTTTCGAAAATGGATACGGTATTCTTTAAATGGATCTGTGTGGTCAGAGACCATTAGCCAAGGTTGGAAGATTCCGTAGGGAACCTGAGGCCAGACGTTTCAACCCCACCGGACTGAGTCCACTGTTTGTCTTTCTGCATGGAGAATTAATAAATGTATCAATCTCCTGCCGGCGGCCCTGAACTAGGGAACGTAAAGGAAACAGAGTAAGTGGGAGAAAAACTGCACGTGGCTTTCTCCTCCCCCTACCTCCTGACGGTCTCTTCTGCGTGTTGGACTTATTTTCCCTTCAGGTTTTTCATATTCTCCTTTTTCCCCTTGTTATTAGTTATGTCTCTTAGCATTTCTGACTCCTTTGCGCTTTGTCTGCCTGGAATTGATGTCTTGCAACCTGGACACGGGCTGTAATTTAAAGGAATTGGCCACCTTTGCGAACCTTCTGTTCAGAAGATCAGTCAGTGGCCTTGACGCGTCAGATTTCATTAAATGATTTTAGTTTCAGGGAAAAATGAAAAAAAAAAAATAAGTGGAAAGTTAAGGAAACTGCAGTCAGGAAACACACAGGGTGCCAACAGCCTTAGAGCCTGGGATTCCAACAGTCATTTCAACATTTCTGAACTGATAAGCGAATTAATTATTAAAACAGAAACGTTCTTAGGATACCGATGACCAAGGTTATAAATATATTTCTCTACAATCCCTCTTTCTTTCCTTTTCTAGTCTGTAACTGCTGAGTGTTGTACCAAGGTGATTCTAAGGAGTCAGTTACAAAGGTTTTAAATCGCAGGAGCTAATAAGAAATGTAAGTTGCATTAAAAATGGTTACAGGACTTTTCAAACACTTAAATGTTTGCTTTAGACCAACCGGTTTAAAACTCTGCTGAAGGGAAATTTAGAAACAGAGGGCTAGGGAGTGTCTACATGGTTTCCTTTTGAATTCCCTCCCCTTCCTTCTGCTTAAAACCATAATAATTGTTGGTCCACAACTCCTTTTGCAAATGGCTGGTGGGTAAAGATAGTGAAAATACAAGAAACCAAACAAAAATAGCTCCGTGAATTACCTGTTGACAGAACGAGAGTTTGTTTGTGTGGGTTTGTATTCTTTGAAGTGTAAGAGAGTTCTGCCTTAGGGAGTCTGTATTTCTTTAGTCAAATATAATGGCTAGTCACTGAGATGTAAAGACACAGGTGCCAGACAGAAACAGGGAAAAGCAGAACCGATTCAAGAGCTTAGCTGCACTGCAACAGAAAGTATTGCTTTTAAGTTCTGTTCTCATTCTGAAAAGAGAAGTTAGGCAAGCTGGGCATCATAGTTGGAGCCTGGAGCTCAAGTGTGTTGAAGATTAAGAGAGTTTTTCAAAGCACACAGGTAGGACTTTTTGTTGTTCGGTCCCTGAGTCACAGCTGGTGGTTTGTGACCCCGCGGACTGCAACACGCCAGGTTCCTCTGTGCTCCACTGTCTCCTGGAATTTGCTCCCACTCATGTCCACTGAGTTGGTGATGCCATCCCCCACCTCATTGCCTGCTGCCCTCTTCCCCTGTTGCCTTCAGCATCAGGGTCTTTTCCAACAAGTCAGCTCTTCACATCAGGGGGCCAAAGTATTGGAGTTTCAGTTTCTGCATCAGCCTTCCAATGAATATTCAGGTTGATTTCCTTTCGGATGGACTGGTTTGATCTTGCAGTCCGCGGGACTCTCCAAATCTTCTCTAGCACCGCAGTTCAAGTAGAGAGGGCTATTCAGTTTTATATTCTTAGCATTCTTGTGACTTAAACATGTATATCTAATCTTTTAATTTCATATGTCAAATAATTGGATTGATGCTGGCCCACATGTACTATTGCAGGATAAACTTTATGCTTAAGGCATGAATTAAGAGGAGGGAACGAGTTTTAGTCAATATCTCACTAAAAACACAATATATGAGCCCAAATGGAGACACATACTTTTGTTATGCATTAAAATCACCCCAGAAGAAGTAGCGTCTGTTAGATATGTTTCCTTCCTGTGCATACACCATTCCCCACTATGTGTGGCCTACTGTAATTAATCTACCTGTTCTTCCTTTACATAGACAATGAAACTAATTTTTGCCCCTCTCTGCTGTTTTGTGAAATTGAAATTCCAACATACGATTCTTTCTGTGGCTCAGTCTGTAACAATAAAAGAAATGAGAGATTTTGTGTATCAGGCCACTAATTCCATTCACCCAATTTCAGGAAACCATAAAATCTCCCCAGTTTTTCAAAAATGGTCAAAAGCCCGATTACACCCATTATTTTATTCAACATCTATCAAGTGTTTACTATGGAACAAACGTTGCTGTATAAATTTATTATGGTTTGAGTTGTCTCAATAATTAATTGTAAGTTTTAAAAAGTGTATGTATTCCTGACTCCGACATCTCTGGTTACTAAGCAAAGATGAATAGACAGTTAAGGAAATTCAGAGAACAATGACTTTGAAGGGGAAAAGCATACTTAGCGCTAGTTTAGGTTTGAGCTAAGCCATTTCGGGTGCCCCTGCCTCACCCGGGCTGATGTAAACACAACGTCTGTGTGTCAGGATACGCGCTGGCTCATTTCTTACTATTAACAAAAATGAGAAAAGTGAGCTTTGGAGTGTTTCTGAGTACATTTCTGTATTCTCAACCTATGATTGGCTTATGGAGGCTGAACGTGGAGATTGTGGCTGATCAGCATCTGTAGTCTTTTACATTTCACTCCGGAGCAGAGATGACAGCGCATCTGCTGACAAGTTTTTCTTCCATGAGATGTTTAGATTTATGTTTTATTTGACTATATATTTGAGTGTACCACTGCTTTCTATATAAAGGGGATTAAATAAGCCCCCTTTAATGTAGCATTTGATGCTTTTTACATCTTGTTCTTCATTGATCTTGGAACATTGTTTCATCATGCATGGATAAATAATATCTGTAAGAGTTGGTTTTACTGAGATGTTGTCTGAAGCCACGATGTTCTAATCGTGGTTCACACAAATCCACTCACTGAATCCGCAAAACATCTAACTACATACGAGGTCAGTACTATATCCTGATTAATTAAGTAAGAGATTTGCTTAAGACCCCACAGTGGATCTGAGGATACCAGACATATTTGATCATTAGATGCTACTGTCTTTAATAGCTAATACATACTGACACATTTCCATGTTAAGCTCTCTATGACAAAAGTGAAAGTGTTAGTTGCTCAGTCAAGTCTGACTCTTTGCAAAGCTATGGACTGTAGCTCGACCGACTCCTCTGTCCTTGGAATTCACCAGGCAGGAATAATGGAGTGGGTAGACATTCCCTTCTCCAGTGGATATTCCCAACCCAGGGATCAAACGCAAGTTTCCTGCATTGCTGGTTGATTCTTTACCATCTGAGCCACCAGCGAAGCCAAGCTCTATAGACAGCAATCTATTTCTCATAAGGTTCTTTTTTGTTAGAAGCTGTTATAATCACTCATGAAAATGAGAGAGTAAGGTAAGTAAGGTCATTTAGCTAGGAGGTGGTTAAGGCACAATCTGGACCTGAGCGAACTGCCTCCAGGGTCTGTCACTTTGCTCAATCTGCTCTGCCAGAATAAACAACAAAGGAAAAAGCTAACTGAATTGCTCAGAAATCTTGTTTATGTCATCATTTCTACTTTGGTATTAAAAATGAAAAAATCAAACTTTTAGAATGAATAATGCAATTCTCCATAGAGAGAACTTCCATGTGATAGTAGGTCAGTTTGTTTCATTTAAGAAACCCGCACAGGATTTTAAGATCTGTATTATACTTAACAAGGAAACAGCCTGGTGCTTCTCAGTCAATGTCTCCTTTCAATCCCTATACTCATCACAAAAGAAAATTTCAAGATGGGATTATCTAATGCATTGCATTGAGTACCAGACAAACCATAGCACTCCGATGACAAAGGCAAGTCTGTTCTTCACACCCCAGAAAAGGGAAAAAAATCGACATCTAAGAAAAGACAGGATGTTTCATGGGAAGGATGAATGAGTTACTCAAAGAAACCAGATGAAGAGATTCTAGAATCATAATTCACAAGCCCCAGAAAGGGTCTCAGAATTAAAGACCAGTGTCCTGACACCCACCCCATTCCCTTCATCTTAGCCCTCCCTTCACACCCTCCTGTCTGCAGGCTTTCTGATACCCAAGGGCAGTCGTGTTTTCTTTCTCTTGGCATCTTGTAGATTTAACGTTCATCTGTTGGGGCACATCGAGGTGATTTGCCAAATAACTCCTTTTGGCCAGAAGAATGTGCTGGGTTATTATTCCTCGGTCCAAATGAGCCAGACTGACTGTCTGCGTGGCAGGAATATGCCAGATAATTACTTTAACCATGTCGCTCCCTTTGGCTGTGTATACACGGTCCTCGTAGTCTAGATAAACTTGGTTAAACCTCATACTGAATAATTACTGGCAAGTGGCCATGTGCTCAGAGTAATTTAATGTTTCATCTCTGGTTTCTACAGGGTGCTAGTGACAAAAGCAGGTTTTGTTTATACGTATGGTAGAAAGATTTTCTTTTCATAATTCGAAAGAAAATCTCCCCAGAAAGGAGCACTTGATGAAAAAAAAATTGGTTTTGATTTCAGGTTTTCCTCAAGAATCACAAACACAGTGCTAAGAAAAAGCTGATGTAGTTTAGCTTCTAGAAACAGAGAGACACTGAGAAGGGTGACCCCAACCCTACTGTCCTGCAGGCCAACTGATTTCACTACAGTGAAATTAACATCTGACATAATATTACTCTTCCTTTTGGAAGTGAGGACCGTGCTGCTGTGTTTTATTGTAGAAGATAAAGAATAAGATCCCCCACGGCTCACTTAATCTTTGGGTCTCAGAGCAGCAGGAAAAGCCCAAGAATGAGAGGTGAGAGAACAAGGACCCAGGTTCTGATCGTGGGATGTGCTGGTTTCAGAACCAGATGCAAGAAATGGAACATGTCTCTCTCCTTCTCCTTGTGAAAATGAGAATAATACCAACCTAATCTTGCCAAGTATGGCTTCCCTAGCGGCTCAGCAGCAAAGAGCACGCCTGCAATTTAGGAGACAGGAGTTTGATCCCTGGGTTGGGAACATCCCCCGGAGAAGGAAATGGCAGCCCACTCCAGTATTCTTGCCTGGAGAATCCCACGGACAGAGGAGACTGTCCGGCTACAGTCCATGGCATCGCAAAGAGTCGGGCACGATGGAGTGACTAAACAACAACAAATCTTGCACAGCATGCTTAGGAGGCTTGAGTTAAGGCTCATGGGGCATGGTTTTATAAATTGTAGAACATCCTAACTAAATGACAGAAACTTGGTTTAAGATTTGCAGACACGCACTCACATCATGTTGGGGTAATGATGGGTTGGGATGGTGAGGAAATGTCAGTGAAGAGACAGGCAACCCTGGGAACGATTCAATCGTGACGAAAACCACCCTCATGCAAAGCGGAGCTTTCCTGTCCTCAACTCCCACAAAGGAAACCCAGGAATTCCAGAAAGTAGAAGGAAACACATGAGTGGGAAACGAATTCACAGTGTGTTTACCAGCCTTTGAAACTGCTCATGCTCTTGGATCAAGAACTTTGCTTCTAGGAAGTCTCCTGATACACTATGATGAGCAGTATGTTTTCAATTTAGCTAGGTTTGACATGTAACATTTAAGGTGGACAACGTGTTTATCTGCTGCAGTTTTAGTCATTGCGGCCACAGTTTCCACCTCTCTCAAGTCATGTGATTATCGCTCCTTTCTGATGTGTTGGGAATAATTGAGAGCTAGTCTCTTGGCAAGTTTAATGGTTATGGCACAGTGTTCATGTCTATATTCTCTAAACTGCATTTTACATCTTTTTATGCTGTCGTTCAGTCGCTAAGTTGTGTCCAACTCTTTGCAACCCCATGGACTTCAGCCCATGCACTACAGGCTCCTCTGTCCCTGGGATTCTTCTGGCAAGAATACTGCAGTGGGTTGCCACTTCCTCCTCCAGGGGATCTTCCTGACCCAGTGATTGAACCCATGTCTCTTATGTCTCCTGCATTAGCAAGTGGGTTCTTTACCACTAGTACCACTTGGGAAGCCCCCAAAAGAAAAGAATCAGTTTTAGTTAATCTGGTGTTTTGATGGATGCAATAATCTCTTACAAACTACTACTTCCTATTGTAAGTGGAACTCCAAAAATAATGAAAGACTTAAAAATTTCACTCTTCATTGCTTCTTAGCATGATGAGTTTCCTATGTTCCTCCCCTGTTAGAGTACACGTACCCTGAAACCATTCATTCATTCGTGCATCCATGCATTTATTCTTCCATGTGCTCTTCTGCCAAATGATCGCCCACTGCAACCTTGCTAGACTTTATGGGACTTCCACAGCTGTAGCAAACATGTGTCCTGCCCGTAGAAATCCACAGGGTTGTTTGGGCCAGTGACGGGCACTTGATTCAGCCCAAAGCAAAAGAAATCTATCCTGAGACGTCTACAAACGAAGCTGAAATAGACTCTCTTTGTTTATGCTTCTTGATTGGTTATGCGTTCACTTTCTCTATGAATATGTAAGCATTTAAGTTGTGAGCAAACATCTCCCACTCTCCAAAGAAGAGAAAGAAGAAAAATATTTTCTTCTTCCAACGAAGAAAAATGAAACAAAGAGGATTTCAGTTAAAAGAAGGGGTGATGTTAGCCTCCTGGAACAGGACTCCAGTCCTCCTCAAACAAGAACACAACCTGGCACCCAGGGGGACCTCACCCCATATCTTAGGACTGAATAGAGGGATTTTATGGAGACATTGGGATTCCCTGGTGGCTCAGATGGTATAGACTGCCTGTAATGCAGGAGACCCGAGTTTGATCCATGAGTCAAGAATATCTCCTGGAGAAGGAAATGGCAACCCAGTCCAGTATTCTTGCCTGGAAAATCCCATGGACAGAGGAGCCTGGCCGACTATAGTCTATAAACACAAAGAGTTGGGCACAACTGAGTGATTTCACTTCCACTTTTCATGGAGACATGAATCCAAAAGGAAATCAACCCTGAATATTCACTGGAAAGACTGATGCTGAAGCTGAAGCTCCAATGCTTTGGCCACCTGATGCAAAGCACCAATTCATTGGAAAAGACCCTGATGCTGGGAAAATTGAAAGCAAAAAGAGAATTGGGCAACAGAAGTTGAGATGGTTGGATGGCATCACGGACTCAATGGACATGAGTTTGAGCAAACTCCTCCAGGAGACAGTGAAGGGCAGGGGAGCCTGGTGTGCTGCAGTCCACAGGGTAGCAAAAAATCAGACATGACTTAGTGACTGAACAACAGCAACATATGGAGAGATAACCGAACCGAGATACGAAGGCAGGGCAAAGGGATTTATCTGAAGATGGTGTTGTGTTTTGGTTTTGGAACAAAGGCTGAATGAAGGAGAGGAGAAAAGAGAAGAGGAAGGGTAATGTCAGGTCATGTGAGTGAACATCTTGAAGGCAATGGCAATACATCATCAACATTCAGATGAGGAATCCCTAGTCCAAGTACACGTTACTGCTATTTGTGGAGGGAAAAGGTGAAGAAGTTGGGAGTGTTCAGCTTTCTAATAGTGTTCTCTGATGGCTCTCGTTTTACTGCAACTGATGCTTTTCCTGCTCGCCTGGCAGGTATAGGAGACAATGTTTTATGAGATTGTCTTGAAACTTGTCTACAGATCTTTTAATACATTGCAGCCTGCATTGGAGGCAGTCCAATTCACCACCTCCAATGGTGATAGGTAGGCCGTTAGTTTTGAGATTTTTACCCACCATCTTTTCTTAATAACTAAGCACACTTAGCTCTGGCAGAACTGAGGACCTTACCGAGTAAACTTAGGTAAATGTTTCTGTAAACATACAGCAAATTCTTGGCAGCCAGCCACCAATAGGGATGTACATATTTGTATTTATTTATATACATGTATATATGTATATGGGGCTTCCCTGGTGGCTCAGTGGTAAAGAATCCACCTGCCAATGCAGGATATATGGGTTGATCCCTGGTCAGGAAGATCTCCTGGAGGAGGAGATGGCAAAACCCTCCAATATTCTTGCCTGGAGAATCCCATGGACAGAGAAGCGGCAGACTTCAGTTCATGGGGTCGCAAAGAGTCAGACACAGCTGAGTGACTAAGCACAGCACAACACAGTATAAATCAGAAGGAGAAGAGTCCCTCCTTTCAAGCCTGTGGATTTGCTCTATTTTTAGATTTGTTTGTAATTCTCCATGTAGCCACACGGAATTTGAATTGCATGGAAATTCCTCATGGGTCCTTATAATGGCCCTGCTGTCTGTCTAAATTTTAAAGGATAAGCATTTTCATTTACTTTTTTTATTGTTGTCAGCTTGACTGTTTTCTTAAGTATTTAGTGGGAAATTAGAATAGTTTACATAGAGTTCTTCTTAGCCTGGCCTCTGTGAGATTAAAGAGTACATTGTTCAGCTCTTAATATTCTTTTTTCTGTTGTTTGTTTCTTCCCTTTTATCTTTCCATTGGATGCCAACCCAAGATCAGAATGTTTTACCAACATCTGTTTATTATTTTATTTAAACACAAGGACCATAGGACTGTACACAGGCACATTGTTTATAGGTTTACATATAGCCCTCAGATGACTTCCTCACATTTATTCTTGATGATTTGGCTCCAAACCCGTCTTTTATAATCAATTATTTTATTTTATTTTATTTTATTTTTTTGCCCTTAAAGACAAACATGTTTCTAAGCGGGACTGGTTGGATGATACAAACAGAATTTCAAAGGAGCCAGTATTTTTTAAATTTATTTTCAGAACTAACGAACAAGCCCCATGGCTTATACGAACGCCTTTATGACAAAGCCAGAAGGGTGCCAGCTAAACTCCGTCCACCACTGTCTCTGAGGAGCGGGAAGGAAACGCTGGGATTCTTGTGGAATTGTGTGGATAATTAGAAAACGTCAGGCAGTTTTCGCCCTTTACCTAACTTGTTGATAGACGAATGCAGAGCCAGGTGTTTTGTTTTTAACGGAACGTGGCTCCACAATAGGCATTTTATGGTGGTGGCGGGTTATCTTTTCAAGTGTCAGTAAAACATTTTTAGAGCAAAGTTGCAGAGCTGTCTGCATCCCATTCCAAATCAGTGCCATTTATCTGTAAATAGACGCACTCTTCTGGTGTGCTCATTTTATTACGAGTTTCCTGATTTATCCCCAAACTTATGTCTTTCATCCATGCTCAGTCAATAACAAATTTGTAGGATGAATCATTAGATGAGATGAAGGCTAGAATTATCGTGGAAGGGAGGGTCCTTCTCTGGGATACTTGGATCAAATTAGATATGTAGATTTCAACATTATCCAGTAAGGTGGGAACAGAGGTCCTAAATCACTTAGGCAATTCTGATTAATAGAATTTTTCCAAATTATTTGAATAATAAAGATAGCATAGACTTGTCTTTGTACAAATCAATTAAAGTAGCACATTAAATTCATTATTTTATTTCACCTCTCACAACATGCCACTTTGTAACTAAATAACATGGTTATTATTTTAAAGACAGAATATATATTAGAATGAAACAAAAATTGTAAAGAGCCTTAATTCATATTTCTTTAGGGGATCTTCCCAACCCAGGGATCGAACCTAGGTCTCCCACATTGCAGGCAAATTCTTTACCAGCTGAGCCACAAGGGAAGTCCTTAATTCATATTTCTTGTTTTATTTTCTTTTCCTTTTTTCAGATAGATGGATGGTAGATATTTGGGAGAAAAATCACATACTACTCAACTTCAGTATCTTTTTGTTAAAATTAGAACCAACCACTTTCCTTGGAACTTTTAATTACAAAGTTTTAGTTCCTAAGCCACTAATGTGTAAATACTCCTATGTTTATGACATTTTGGCTTTTGGAAAATGCAGACAGTCCTGAGTTAACCAAAAATTTACACTGCAAATATTTTTATAAAATTAAGGATGGCCCTTTTGAATAATTTGATGATCATTATTAAATCTCCCACCCATATGTGTTACGGAATTGGGTGCTGTTTATGTATGTGGGGTTTTTTTTAAGTGACTCTTACTCTCCATAAACTAAACTATGCTGTTGGATTGTCAAAATATATATTTACTAATGTATCAAGGGTCACCATAAACCTTTTATTTTATAGCAGAAATAATGGCTCTGACTTATTTCTTTCAAGATCATACATCTCATACATACTAAGTCACTTCAGTCGTGTCCAGCTCTTTGTGACCCCATGGACTGCAGCCCACCAGGCTCCTCTGCTCCTGGGATTCTCCAGGCAAGAATACTGGAGTGGGTTGCTAGGCCCTC
The DNA here is from genome assembly GCA_007570785.1 of Antilocapra americana. Lineage (NCBI taxonomy): Eukaryota > Metazoa > Chordata > Mammalia > Artiodactyla > Antilocapridae > Antilocapra > Antilocapra americana. The sequence goes on from ML663574.1 coordinate 2,968,498, forward strand.
CCAGAGAATCTTCCCGACTCTGGGGTCAAACCCCATCGTGTCTCTTACATCTCCTAGCGCCACCTGGGAAGACCCTCCAAGGGCTTCATAGGGACCTGGCAAGTCATCCAATCTAAGCGGTGTGTCTCTGCTCAGACGCTGGGAAGGAGCGCAGCTGCTCAATTTTGACTCAAGAACACAGAAGAGGCAGCCTAATCTAATTTAATCTAAGATTGACAGACTTGAAAAGGAATGAAGGGGAAACAAAAAAAACAGCCACATCCATACCCAACAATTTCCACTCTTCCAGGTAGTCGAGTCAGAAACAACCAGATTCAAACATCAGTTTAGTAGTAGTGTGACCCAAGGCTAGTTTTCAGGCCTTGCTGAGAGACTTCACTTAGTCTCTTGAAAAATGGGGTGGATGGTACTGATTAACCTATTTCCAGGGCAGGAATAGAAGCGCAGACAGAGAGAAGGGATTTGTGGACACAGCAGGGGAAGTCGAGGGTGGGACAAATTGAGAGAGTAGTATTGGCTTATATACACTACCAGGGGTCAAACAGAGAGCTGGGGGAAGCTGCTGTCTAGCACAGGGCGCCCAGCACGGTGCTCCGTGAGGACCTAAGGGGTGGGATAGGGCTGGTTAGAAGGGAGGCTCAAGAGGGAGGGGATGTATGCATCCTTGTGGCTGATTCTGTTGTACAGCGAAACTCACACAGTATTGTAAAGCAACTGCCCTCCAATTAGCGGTGGCTCAGATGGTAAAGCGTCTGCCTACAATGCGGGAGACCCCGGTTCAATCCCTGAGTCAGGGAACATCCCCTGGAGAAGGAAGTGGCAACCCACTCCAGTATTCTTGCCTGGAGAATCCCTTGGATGGAGGAGCCTGGCAGGCTACAGTCCATGGGGTCACAAAGAGTCGGACACCATGGAGTGACTTCACTTTACTTTCACTTTATACTCCAATCAAAAAAAAAATCCTTTGATAAACCATTATGGAAAAGAATATACATATAAAACCAAATCACTTTGCTGTGCAACAGGAATTAATGACACTGTAAATCAACTACACTTCAATTAAAAAAATAAGAAAAGAAAACAAAAAAGTGGGGTGGGAAAAGTCTGATTATTGAATAATGTAGTCTGTGTTTGCAAAGCCCCTGGTATAACATGAATGTGGAGTAAACGATGTACGTAGGTTATTTCTCACACCTAAGCTTCTCATTCGCATGTCACGGGACATTTTTTGGATTTGGGTTGACAAGTTTGATTCCTGTTGCAGACTGTCACAGAAGAAAGAGGTGAATAGTTACCCTGGGTTCTCACGTGAGGGTGGCTTAGCCTCTGAGGGGCTGCCTGGCAACGCCTACAGACAGTAACATTCGGGTTCAGAGAGACTGCCGAACATCCTGCAACGCGCAGGACGAGCCTTACAGTAGTGAATTCCCTGGTCCCCAGAATGGATAGAGCTGAGGTTGAGAAGTCCTGGGATATGCTGAAAATCACCCCAAACTTCTTCACCTCAAATACCTGGTTACAAAAATGAATTCTCCATGCCTATATGATAAATTCAGGGGAAATTATGATGTGCATTTAATTATATTCAATTAGACTTGTATGACTGTTTGCATTAGAAAAGGTTTGCAGGTATACTGTTTAATTGTCATATATCTTATATCACACTTCTTGCCTTTTTTAAAACTTTTTATTTTGTATTGGAGAATAGTTGATTAATGGGCTTCACTGGTGGCACAGATGGTAAAGAATATGCCTGCTATGCTGGAGACCCAGGTTTGATCCCTAGATTGGGAAGATCCCTTGGAAAAGGACGTGGTTACCCACTCCAGAATAGCCTGGAAAACCCCATGGACAGAGGAGCCTGGAGCAGTCCAGGGGGTCACAAAGAGTCGGATATGACTGAGCGACTAAGGCACTCCCTTTCTTCATGGTCTGTTAGCAGGGGGACAGTTTCAGGTGAGAAGTGAAGGGACTCAGCCGTACATATGCAGCTATCTCCCGAAGGTCTCCCCAAATTCCCCTCCCATCCAGGCTGCCGCATAACATGAAGCAGAGTTCCCCGTGTTATACAGCAGGTCCTTGTTAGTTATCCATTTTAGATATAGTGATGTCTATCACGTTTAAAAAATACAATTACAATATATTACATATGGAAATGTAGGATGGGATTATAAACACCCTTGTCCAAGGAATATTTGTAAAATTTAACTTGTAGAATCTGAGTCCACCAAGTTGTTATTGACCTTGTCAGCTTGGGAATGTATCTGTATTAAATGATATATCTACATTATTACATTGTATATCCATTGTATATCTATAGATGTATAGATCTATAGATAGATATCAGAAAAGAAGCCAGCAATGCTAACACAATACATTCTCGATATACCTTAAAATGGATCTAAGGGAAATAATTCTGCCACACGTTTGTGCTAGTTTTAAAAATTAAAACAAAAAAATCTTTTCAAGTATTTGAAATTCTGCTCTTGAAGGAAATGCCTACAAAGACCATTTTTTGACATTTTCTATATTCTTCTTACACAGGAAACCAGGTAGACTTTACAAGATTTATTCCATGTATCTGAAACAAAATACATTTTGTTTCTTAAGATTTCTTTGAAAGATATTTGTTTTCAAGATGTTTGCTACCACTTGTGAGTAAAATAAAATACAGAGGATTTTCATACTGCAGACCTTTGGTCCTGCCGGCTCCCAACCCAAGCGGTAGGTGATTCAGGAAGAGCTTTTCTTTGTCGGCTTACTAAATGTCAGACCAGCCTGGTCTCTTTGAAGGCTGCGGAGACTGATGGCAGATTTCCTAACCTTGCTGTGATTTAAAGTGTGGAGAATCGTTCTCCGTAGTACATCCATGCGTGCCTGCTCAGTCCTGGCCCTCTGGACCCCCTGGACTGTAGCCTGCGGGCTCCTCCGTCCGTGGGATTCTCCAGGCAAGAATACTGGAGCGCATTGTCACTTTCTCCTCTAGGGGATCTTCCCGACCCCGGGATCGAACCCATGTCTTCTATGCTGGCATGCGAGTTATTTACCACTGAGCCACCTGGGAAGCCCTTCATGGGACATCAATAGTTGGGAATATTTTTCTCAAAAAAAGGAAAGAAAAATATTTTTTCCCTATTGTGAAAAGGTTTCAGATTCCAAGTCTACTATTTCAACATTGGCAAAGTATGCTATTAATTAGAGTTAAGATAAAAAGAGTAAACGTATACCTCACATTTGATTTGAGACTCCTACGATGTTATACTTATTAGGGAATTTTCACAGCCTCCTACGAGGATGCCAGACCTAAATCTGATCACTTATCAAGACCTGCTGATCTATCTTTTAATGATTTCTCAAATGTGTATACCTCTCTCTGTCACCTTGATGACTGTCTTTCTTTATATCTTTTGTAAAATACTGGAAAACTATTTCAGATGCACCCCTTGCAAACAGTCACGCAACCTCCAAGACCATCAGCAGATCACCAGCCAGGCAAGCGCTCCAAAGCGTGGACATGGTGGCGTCCCCCTTCGGCCCCCCTCGCATGGGCCCCTAGTGGTACCCTGGCTCCCGCGAGTGCATTCTGGCCGCCTCACTGTCAGAGAAGGGTGTCACCGAGTTGTTGCTGTCACTGTTCTGGGTTTCTTTTCCACTGTTTCTTTCTTTCCTCCTTCCCTCTCTCCTTTCTGTCTTCCTTTCCTGCCTCTCTCTGTCTCTCCCTTACAGCCCCTCGCTCTAGGACCCTCCCCACCGAGCTGGGCTCTGTGATCTCGTCAGCAGCTCCCCGCTAGCCATCTATTTTACGCATGGCGGTGTGTATATGGGAGAAGGAGCGGCGGCCCACTCCAGTACTCTTGCCCGGAGAATCCCAGGGATGGCGGAGCCTGGTGGGCTGCCGTCTGGGGGTCGCACAGTCGGATACGACTGAGGCGACTTGGCCGCAGCCGCAGTGTGTACATGTCACTGCGGCTTTCTCAGTTCATCACACCCTCCCTTCGCCCTGCTCCAGGGTCCCTCTGTCCATTCTCTGTGTCTGCCTCTCTACTGCTGCCCTCCAAACAGGCTCGTCTACATCATTTTCTGTATTCCACATGTACGCATTAATACAGGATATTTGCTTTTCTGGCTGCCTTCGCTCTGTATGACAGACTTTAAGTCCATCCACGTCTCTGCAAATGACCCAGGTCTGTTCCTTTTTATGGCTGAGTGGCATTCCATCATAAATATGTACCGTATCTTCTTTATCTACTCCTCTGTTGAGGGACATTTAGGTGGCTTCCAGATCCTGTTGCGAATAGTACTGCAGGGAATATTGGGGGTGCATGTGTCTTTATGAATTAGGTTTTTCTCAGGGTATATGCCCAGAAGTGGATTATTGGGTCCCACGGTAGTTCTATTTTTAGTTTTCTAAGGATTCTCTATACTGCTCTCCTTACTGGCTCCAGTCCTGAACTCAAAGACAGAGGGGAAATAGTCCAGTGCCTCAGCCTGGAGACTGATTCATGGGGCTTGAATTCTTTTACTGCCAGGCACACCGAGCTCTGTTACAGGCAGGTACCCAATCTGTATCTCAGGTTTGCAGTTGTAAAGATGGAGCAATAATAAATTCTAAGAGTTTTACTGGAATGCTTGATATGCAAAAAAAAAAAAAAAAAAGACTTCTCTACATATAATTCTAGTTTCTTTTTTGCCAGAAATATCATTGTCCCTGACCCTTGCCCTTTAAAACTATAACGTTGCTTTTCAAATAATGTATGACCGCCTAAGTTGAAAATCCCCATATCACCAGCCATAAGCTACTGACATTCCAATCCTTCACGTCCAAGGACTTGCTCTTTTTCAGTATTCCAAAGCAAGAAATAAGCCCTGCTTTGATGTGCACTCTTGGCCTTTTGGAGACTGGTTCCCTAATCTTTATTTTTCTTCCTCAAATTCTCACACGCCCACACACCAAGACACACTCGTCTTTTCTTCTATTCTTTAGGTGTTGTTTCTTATCAAATGCAGTTCAGCAACAAATCACAATTTCCAAGCAAAATGAGATCAGGAAAAGGGATCTTTCGAAAAACATTGGATTGTGCGCTTACAGAAATACCACCTGACATTTCATTTTTAATCAAATCCATTTGCATGCCACTAATATTCTGTAGACTCTTAGGAGAACTGGTACTAATTCTGTCTTTCAGAGGTTGTGAATTTCATAAGACCCTGTTGGCCCAAGTGCAGGGACTGAGTCTGAAAATGTGCGTGTTTCATGTAGCTTGTACTGTGAGGAAACACTTGCATAGCCTGAAAATCCTTCGTGAAATTAAATATTATCTTAAGAAATCCTAATTAAGTCAATCTCCAACTCCATCTTCACTCTCTTTTTCTGTGACTTCACTTGAGCCTGGCCTGCCTGTGACCTGGAGCACACTGACTTCACAGTAGATTAAATGTGATTAAACCTTAAAAAAAAAATAACCTTTTAATTGCCTTTTAAACTCTATAAAGTGAATTCGCTGCTGAGTGTGACATCATCCGATCACACTAATTTTATTCCTGTGCTGCACTAATTTATCTTAGTTTACACAGATAACCTACCAGATGTTGAAGTATTAAAATGGGGTTATCTCTGTGCATTTCTATTCATACAAAGAGGTTAAACCCAAAGAACACTTGAAAGTTTCCTGCACAGTTTTGAGTTTATTAATCCCGTCTTTACTTTATGGTATCTTGCAAAGAACGCCCAAAGTAACCATCTGGTTGACATAATAACAAAGATTCTGAGGGAGCAAAAGGTACTTTAGAGACACCATACAAGAGATCATTTTTAAAGTTATTGACATAAGGCCAACGCAGTCTTACAGCGACACGTCCATTTCATTCTACGGACCCCATTTCTGTTGTGTAATATGGTAAGGGTTGCTATTCTCTAGGTGCCCAGTCGTGTCCAACTCTACTGCAACCCCATGGACAATAGCCTGCCAGGCTCCTCTGTGCATGGGATTCTCCAGGCAAGAGTCCTGGAGTGGGGTGCCATCTCCTTTGACCCCGGGATCGAACCCAGGTCTCTTTCATTGGCAGGTGGGTCCTTTTAACACTGAGCCCCCAGGAAAGCCCAATATGATCAAAATCACATTTCAAAAAATGGCACTCTGTTTTCTCTGAAGATTAAGGATGGGTTGAAAATGAAGTTGAGGTGGACCAATTTCAAAATGGTAAACTTAAGAGTGTCAAATTTGAGGTTTCATTTTCATCATTCCTACCATATGTGAAAGCAGAATTCTCACAGATTTTCCCAGCTATTAGTTAATTGTTCAATGCATGTTCATTGGTTTACATAGACACATACACACACACACACACACACACACACACACACACACACACACATGCATAGGCTTCCCTGGTGGCTCAGACGGTAAAGAATCTGCCTGCAATGCAGGAGGCCCAGGTTCGATTCCTGGGTTGAGAAGATCCCCTGCAGAAGGAAATGGCAACCCACTCCAGTATTCTGGCTTGGAAAACCCCATGGACAGAGGAGCCTGAAGGGCTACAGTCAATGGGGTCACAGAGAGGTGGACATGACTGGGCAAATAACACACACACACACACACACACACACACACACACACACACACATATATTACTACAAGAAACATAGCTGAAGTAGATTCTTTAAACATATAAAAATCTAGTTTGACTTTTTCAATAATGATTGAAAGATAAGTAAAGTGAACAGAGAAAGTTGATTATTCAACTATATGCTTAAATAATATTTTCTAGTCCCTGGGCTGGTAATGGAGGGTAAATACAAAAGAATAATATTTAAATATTCAAAAACTATCAAGCAAAAAACTATGGATATTTCCTGTAAGATAAAGTTGATTACCATAGGATTAGAAATTGTAGGCCCATTTATTCTGGCTGCACTGCCTGAAATGTCTTGTGAGCGAGAATGGCCTCTGACTTGTGCTTTGCGTGTGGCTGGGATGTTGGTTCTCTGGTTGGGGAACACAGTCATTCCAGGTGTGAAGAAAGTTCACAAAGGTGGCAAGAGGTCTGGTGTGATGGGTGGTCCAGTGTGGCCAGAAGCCAGAGCTGCATGATTGAGTTCTCCACCAGCTTGGGAAGTGCATACTATTGGGCTGGCCAACACTGTCCTTCAGGTTTTTCCATCAGATAGCACAGAAACCCCAAACAAACTTTTCGGCCAATCCAATATGAGTGATATATGTTGTCTCAAAACAACACAGATTTGTGCTTTTAACACATAATTCACACGGGATATTGAATGGATGGAAGGGGAGAGACTAGTTGCGTCAGGATATTAGAGGCTGAGCTGGCGGTCCAAGTCATTGTCCCTACTTGTCTGCTGTCATACCCATGACCGGAGTTAAAAACACGAACACACACCCCCATGCAGGTGTCTTTCTTGTGCTGGACTTCCCTTGTGGCTCGTATGTGTGTGTGTGTCTGTGTGTGCACACACCCATAACACACCCATGTGTGTGCACTCAGCTGTGTCGGACTCTTTGCGACCCCACGGACTGTAGCCCACCAGGCTCTTCTGTCCAGAGGACTCTTCAGGCAAGAATAATGGAGTGGGTTGTCATTTCCTCCTCTAGGGGATCTTCCTGACCGAGGGTTCGAACCTGGGTCTTCTGCATCTCCTGCATTGGCAGGCAGATTCTTTACCACTGAGTCACCTGGGGAGCCCCTAACACATACATAGACATGTATATTCATATATATTTAATTGCTTCAATATATGATGTAAACTGTAAAACACACATATATGTAGAAATATAAAGATTAAATAAATTTTAGAGCGAGGCTTCTTGTTGTGCTCCTGAGATGATTCTGAGCATCCCTGAGGTATGCGTACCATCCCCTGGTCACCCCTGGGCTCAGCAATAAATAACAAAAGTAATGAGGGCTATAAATAAGACAGGAAAAGGGATCGACGCCAAAGTCACCGCAGATGACATGATTACAGTTTCAGACTGTAGATTAATGGCAGATTAAATGCAGGAGTCTAAACTGGATAAATAGGTCAAGATCTCAAAACTAAAGATGAGAGAGGTGACAGTGAAAAAACAGAGTGAGCACCTTTAAAAACTCCCTCCTTCATAAAAGCTGCAAGAACACTGCCGACTGTTGTCAGGATAAACTTTCACCGAACTCTGAAAATGAACCAGAAGCCTGCAGCTATCAGCTCTCTGAAGTTCGCTATCTTAACCAGTCGCCAACTCGTGTCCGATTCTTTGCGACCCCAAAGCTTGCAGCACGTCAGGCTCCTCTGCCCTCCACTCTCTCCTGGCGTTCGCTTACATTCACGTGCTTTGGCAGAGAGTTCATGCCGTTCATGCAGAGATCTGGGCAACGGTTATTAAAAGATATAAGGAGAAAAGCTCGGAAAGAGGAGTAAGTCTTGTGGCCTTTGAGCTCACTGTTTGTTGCCAACTCCGATACCCCCAGTGCGGGAGCTCTTCTCTCTCTGGACATCCTAGTGACTGATGACACCATGGAACTTCTGTTGAAGCACACTTTTCCTAAAGTTAAGATGTGAAACTGTCTTTATGTCACTGCTCTTCTGACGGCTGCTTCTCTGTCTCTATTTGCACTGAAAGTATTGAGATTTCTCAAGAGTATGGTTGACAATGCCAGCTTAAAAAAAAAAAAAAAAGAAAACAAAAATCAGTAAGACAAAACATGCATTTTCAATTAATGTCCAATTTAGAGACTGAGGTAGATGTTAATATTTTTTTGTTTATATCTCTGCATCCTTTGAAGCCTCTTTTGTGAATTCATAACATGATTTTCATTCAAGAATAAGGAATGCTAAAATGAATTAATATGGACTTCCCTGGGAGTCCACTGGCTAAGACACTGTGCATCTGGTGCAGGGGGCATGGGTTCAGTTCCTGGCCAGAGAACTAAGCTCCTACAGGCCAAGCAATATAGCCAAACAATAAAAAATGAAGATTTAAAATAAATAAATAAATAAAGGTTGAGATCAGCTGCACTTTTAAAAATTAATTTATTAATTAACAAAAATCACCTACTCCTAGATGCCCATCAACTGACGAATGGATAAGAAAGCTGTGGTATATATACACAATGGAATATTACTCAGCATTAAAAAAAAAATTCATTTGAAGCAATTCTACTCAGATGGACGAAACTGGAGCCCATTATCCAGAGTGAAGTAAGCCAGAAGCAAAAACAACAATACAGTATATTAACACATATATATGGAATTTAGAAAGACAGTAATGAGAACCCAACATGGGAGACAACAAAAGGAACGCAGATGTATAGAATAGACTTGTGGACTTTGTGGATGAGGGTAAGGGTGGGATGAGATGGGAGAAGGGCATTGAAGCATGTTAATTGTCATGTGTCTAATCAATCGCCAGCCCAGGATCGATGCTCGGGACTGGTGCAGCGAGATTTCCCGGGGGGGGAGGGAGGAGGGAGGGGGGACCCGGAGGGGAAGCATATGTAAACCCATGGTGATATCATAACAATGTATGGCTAAAACAATAATTAAAAAAAAAAAAAAATCACCTACTCCTGAATTTCCTAGATGTTTAATTGTATCTTTTTCATGTGATAAATTGTATTTTATATATATACCCAAATCTTATCTTTGTGTTTATAGTGTAAATCATTTGAGGGTTAAGAGGCACGTTATATTCATATGCTAGCTTGCTATACTCCTCAGTTTTAGCATCCCTTATATGAAATCAAGTCATTTGTTTGGTACCTGGTTTCTTTGACAAAATATAAACTTTATAAGCTTAAAACTGTGTGTCTTATTGATCCTTGAATCTCCATCAGCTGGAATAGAATACAAATATTACTTTTGACTGTGGCGGCTCAGACGGTAAAGCCTCTGCCTACAATGTGCGAGAACCTGGTTTAATCTCTTGGAGAAGGAAATGGCACCCCACTCCAGTACTCCTGCCTGGAAAATCCCATGGACAGAGGAGCCTGGTGGGCTGCAGTCCATGGGGTCACAAAGAGTTGTACAGGAGTGAGCGACTTCACTTCACTTTCACTTTCATGCCTATTTTTGTCAGACAAAACCTATTGAAAACCTATAATTTGCCTGGGTCTGAGTTAATCGGTGAATAGAGTTTTAACAGATGAATAAAACCCTGCATAGCCTCAGGTGCCTACAAGTCAAGGTTTCTTTTTTTGTTCTCCTCTTCAACTGTTCAGACAAGTAGGTGGCAAATGTGATGCGAAAATTGTTTTATGTAGATCCGTTCCCCACGCGCTGAGATAATGAAACTAGGGTGAGATTTAACTCAGTTTTGCACCCTGAGCATATGGTCTGTTCTTTTGTTTATACTCAGGGTTTTGTGGTAACTTGTTTTTCTTTTGTCAGCTTGTTTTGCCTCACCACAATAAGCTATCAGAGACTCTTGAGTTTCTTGAGATAGGAACAGTGTTTAGTCACATTGATGCCTTGGGCATCAGGCAGACAAGATTTGACTCTGCACATCACCAGCTTTAAGATCTTGGATAAATTATAAAAGTCCTCTCATCTTCTCCATATTATCAGGATAACAATAATGTCCGTCTCACTAGACTGCTATGAGTCACTTATGCAGCATAGAATAAGCAGTGATAATAATAACAATGACTAAGACCGATTATTATTATCACTTAAAGCATTAAGTGAGGAAATTGACCACTGGCATAACACAACTTTCATGTGTATCAGAACATTGAAATCCAATAAGAGAAAAACAGATACACACACACCGTGATCTCCATGGTGCCAAAGACCATTTCTGTAAGGTAAGCCATCAACCCCAGGTTTTCAATGAAAGATTATTCACTCTGGGAGCTCAGTTCCTGCATTATTCATGCCATCCTGCGTGCAGCTAGATTTATGTGTCAGGAAAAACATACAAACGGAATCCGATTTACTTGCACAAGTTCCTGGACCATTTGATTTATGTTTGAGTAAATAAAGACATATGTCTTATAGGTATTGGCTTCACTTCTCTTTAGAAATGGAAGTGCAGAGCTTCACGTTCTTTTCTTGGCAGGCATAGGCTTCTGGAGTTTTGCAAGCAATGTAACCTCAAGTCATACACTTTCAATTTTCGACTGCATTCATTTTACCCTTGTGTCTGCATTCAGCACTTTCAGAAGCAAGACATGGAAAATCTACAATTCGGCTACATAGGAAAAGGTTTAAGAGTTCCCAGTGTAGGTACAAATTATAGAAGCTATTATCCAACAAAGTCCTTGGATAATCTAAAAAATTCATTATCAGTCTTTCTCAAAGATGTCAAGGTCATGGAAAGCAAAAAAAAAGACCGAGAAACTATTAAAGAATAAGGAGACCTGGCAACTAAATGCAGTGTGGTGTCAGGGACTGGATCTTGAAACAGAAAAAACAGAAAACAAGTGGGAAGAGTGACGGCATTCAAGTAAAGTCTGATGTTTAGTAAATAGTTAAATACCAGTGTTAGTGTTTTAGTTTGGCAAATACATGAGGGTATTAAGACATGGTAGCATTAGAAATGGAAGAGGAAATGGCAACCCACTCCTGTATTCTATCCTGGAAAATCCCATGGACAGAGGAACCTGGTGGGCTATAGTCTGTGAAGTTGCAAGAAGCTGAACACAACTGAGTGACTGAACACACACACGAAACTAGGGATAGTTTTAAGAAGTATGATGCCATCTTTAGACTTTGAAAAGGTGCTTCTGTTTAAAATTATGCTGAAGTATGTTCAATGAAGTAACACTTAACAAAACCACCTTGGGTTTTGTAAATCTAGCTGAGAATCTATGGATGGATGGAAAATCAATAGTGAAATGTATATTTTTTACTCACTAAATATAATACCAAAGGGCTTCTCTGGTAACTCAGATGGTAAAGAATCCTCCTGCAATGCAGGAGACCTGGTTTCAGTCCCTGGGTTGGGAGGATCCCCTGCAGGAGAGCATGGCAACCCACACCAGTCTTCTTGCCTGGAGAATCCCCATGGACAGGGGAACCTGGTGGGCTACAGTCTATGGGGTCGCAAAGCCTCAGCTACAACTGAGCAACTAAGCACAATTACAAACAATAATATCAAAGCAATTGTTTCAGAAAATCAGAGGTCTCTACTAAAGGAATATAAATATACTGCATATGTGGTCAGTAGCTGTTTGTCATATTCCCTCAGTTTTTAATGAATCGTAATATTAGCATGAATATATATCAAGACATTTTGCAAAATGTTTCTAAAATACCAATTTAGGTTATACTTGAAAATATCTTTGAGAACCTTAGTCATTCTAAATACTGAATGTCTAGCATACATTACAGAGCAACTAGCAATGGCTGTGTGCAAATAACCAAAAAAAAAAGGGATAAGTTCAGTCAGATTTATGTGTAAAATCTGTGATAAAATACAACAAATTTAGTGTTAGAATCATGTGTTTCTGCTTCATACTTATTGGCAGGTCAAGAAAGGACTAGGATTTAAACTCTCCAAATTATATCTGAAAAGAGAAATTGAATCCTACAGTTTAATTTAGAAAATAGCATAATTTTGGTCCAGACCTTGGTTGCTTTTGTCATCCCAAGTGTTCTTGGAAAATAAAATCTGTGCACCTATTATGCAGTTTAACGTAAATTTCTCCAGATCTTATGATACATATTTTGGAAACCAAATATCTACACATGACAATTATGTCATATTTGCAGGAACGGATAGCTTTTCCGTGATGTTTAAAGCTCAGCTCATACAATGCTGAAATGCTATCTCTCTTATCCATATATATGTGTGTGTGTGTGTATGTGTATGAGTTCAGTTCAGTCACTCAGTCGTGTCCGACTCTTTGCGACCCCACGACCACAGCATACCAGGCCTCCCTGTCCATCACCAACTCCCAGAGTCCACTCAAACTCATATCCATCGAGTTGGTGATGCCATCCAACCATCACATCCTCTGTCATCCCCTTCTCCTCCTGACGTCAGTCTTTCCCAGCATCAGGGTCTTTTCCAATGAGTCAGTTCTTCACATAAGATGGCCAAAGTATTGGAGCTTTAGCATCAGTCCTTCCAATGAATATTCAGGACTGATTTCTTTAGGATTGACTGGTTGGATTTCCTTGCAGTCCAAGGGACTCTGAAAAGTCTTCTCTAACTTATATGTAAAATTGCTTCAGTCTTGTCTGACTCTTTGCTACCCTACAGACTGTAACTGCCAGGCTCCTCTGTCCATGGGGTTCTCCAGGAAGGAATACTGGAGTGTGTTGCCGTGCCCTCCTCCAGGGGACAACCCTTTCTCAAGCATCTCTGCATTACCAGGTCGTTTCCTTAACACTAGTGCAGCCTGAGAAGGCATGGGTCACATTGAAACCAAACTAGAATCAACTGAAAAATATGCTTTTGACATGGACTCCAAAATACACTACTGTAAGCTCTATACAGTTGAAACAATACATTATATAATAGCTTAGAAACATTAATATAAGCTATTTAAAATCACCTGAATTCAGAATCATGAGAGTCTTCCTAAAATGGCATATGAGCTTTTGAAATGTTACACTCTTCAGCACTGTTGGATTCCTTTTCTACATTTTCTTGGACTGAATGTACTGAAAATGTTTGGTAGAAAATAATAATACTTGTAGTAGTTACTGTATGATCTTTATGATAATAATATAAAAGGAGGGCAAAGTTATTAGCCCTCCTTAACAAATACAATGGAAAGATACACAGAGGCTAAGAGACACACTGAAGATATGCTCCTTATGTAGTTGAAACATGCAGGATACATCGCTGATCTAAGTCTCTGAGCAAGTCTTAGGAAGTTTTAGGAGAGCTGAGAAAGGCTGAGAATTTCAATTTCGCTTTCTCTAGATTATGGTTTGAACACAGTCTCTTCCGTGAATGTACACCTCATCTGAATTATATTTGGAAAATTGGAGACTATAAAGTTGTGAGCATCATTACATAAATGTTTGCTAAAATATGCATGGTGTGTGAAGTGAAATATGCAGAACTGATTTTGAAGCCAATTTCACTGTTTTGTGTAAACTGTATTGCTTCAGTTATAAAATCCCATGATTTTAATACATGAATGTTCCATGAAAACATACAGATTTAACTTTCTTTCATTTATGTCCCAATTTATTATACCCCTTAAAACTCACTGGATTCAATCTTTAGGCAAAACTGTAAAACCCAGAACTACAAGAAGTGGGAAAAGGACTTAATGAAGTATCTTTGGAGGAACTTAAATCCTAGGAGAATACTTTGCTCAAAATCCAGCCTTTCTATTCTCCCATTAAGCAATTCCCTGCCTCCTTCCAGGAACTCATTTCAATTCTACAACAGATGTTCCTTTTCATTTTACTGGGGGAGACATACAACAGTTTCCAATACTTCCAATTTGCTGTTGATGTTGTTCAGTCACTAAGCTGTGTCTGTCTCTTTGTGACTCATAGACTGTAGCCCACCAGTCTCTTCTGTCCACGGGATTCTCCATGTAAGAACAGTTGCCAACCCAAAATGGAGTGGGTTGCCATTTCCTTCTCCAGGGGATCTTCCAGACCCAAGGATTGAACCTGTGTCTCCTGCACTGCAGGCAAATTCTTTACGACTGAGCCACCACGGAATTCCTAATACGTCTTATATTTAGTGAGGCCTATGTACCTCCTTACAATCTGGGATATTGTGACTGAAGTCAGTGAAGTTGCAGCCTTCACTTTTTCCTCCTAATTTGGCTACCAGCGTTTTATGTTCATGGGTGGTGGAACCCACAGTGGACTCTCAAATCTTCTGTCAGTTTCATAGCCTTTGTGTGATTTTGTTTCTCTCCTCAGAGTCCTTCCTTGAAGTAAGCTGGCTCTCCTGAAATCACCCTTTCGAAAATTTCTTTTCTGACATGTGCCCCCCTACCAGACAATGCTGTCTGTGGCGCTTTGCGAATTTCAGGAAACCATTCCTGCTCTGTTCTGACTGTGAAAGGTTGGAGGTACCTAATGCTCAGGCATGAAGCGTTTGGAATCTATTTCATTCCACTGAACCCACTTTATTCAGACGTGAGGAGTTCCTTCCTTCACTATAATAAGACTGCTCCCAACAGTGGTCTGAAGAATGTTCCATATGTATTTTTCATCTACTTAGAATTGGCAATGGAATAGCAGGAAGTTCTCCTGGAGAGTTCTCAGGAGATTAGCATACACATATTAAAATCGGAGTTTTATAAAGCTCAGTGATACACTTTATGCTTGAAAATACAAGCAGAAAGTATCGGCCTCCTAATCATAAAGGCAATTAAAGTCACGGATGACGGCCAATACAATAGGTAGTTTAAAAAGTGCTTCTGTTTGGGAACTGTCATGCAATTTCAAATGAAAGTAAGAAATGCATCATGTCTAATGATATTCTGTGAATGTGGATCCTTTAAAAATTAGATAATAAATGTGAATATGTGAATTATACATTTTTCCTGACTAGATAAGGTTTCTTATTGGTTCGCAAAACAAGTTATTTATGGGGTACTTATCATGTGTCATATATTTCTCTAGACAATGTGGAATTAAAAAGCGTAGAATAATGCATTCATTTTGCTCTTACAGAAAGCAAGGAGGAAGACAAAGATTCAAAAGAATTACTATTCTAAATGTGTTAAGTGGAATGTGAAGATGTGGATGAACTATTAGAAAAACCATGGGGAAGGACAAAGGGAGTTAGATAAAATTCTAAAGAACCGGAGGATCTTACGGGAGATATCTCTTGGACTATTTGAAAAACAGTGTAGGAATCAGCCAGATGACAGGACAAAGGCATTCCTGCAAAAAAAAAAAAAAAAAGGAAAGAAATCAAAACACAGACATGAGAAATTGCATACTATGTATGAAGAGAGAGAACCGTTTCTGGAGGATACATCTGAGGCGGGACTGGCGAGGATGGGGACTGGAGAGCTGGGGAGGAGCCAGTGTTTTTCTTTCTTTTTACAGAAACTATACCTGAGGGGAGGCTACTGAAGCGTTTTAGGTGGTGACCTGTCACTCTGGTTGGTTCACCTTAATGTCTCCATGGAGAATCAGTTTAAACGGAGCAAAGACTGTTGAGGGGAGGAGGCGAAAGTGAGGAGGCTGCAGCTGTTCATGGAGCCAAGGAGGGCAGGACAGAGCTGGGACCTAAGAGGGCGGAACAGTTTTCACTCACAGAGCCCAGGGAGGCCGGGTGGATGTTTGCGGCTAAGGATCCAACAACCAAAACGCCATCAGCCCGTATTTGCATTTATGCAGGTTTGTCCACATCCTAGGGGGCTTGAGACTCAAGTCTTTGGGATCCACCTACCTCCAGATGGAAACCCTTTGCACCTAACAGGCCTCCCTAATTCCTAGCACCTTTTAAAATTTACTTTTTAGTTGGAGGGTGATTGTTTTACAGTGCTGTGTTGGTTTCCTTTTCTGCCGTTTTGTTGAGACAGAGTCATCGTGTAGAAACAGGAGTAATCTCTTTCCCAGGATTGCCTAAAAACATGTCACTGGAATGAGTCTAGTCACAGATGGCCTCAAGCCACATATTCCACTTCTTTTTAAACATGAAGAATTCCCGTGTGTGTGTGTATTTGGGAAAACGGAAAACAGACTGAAGTGCGGCTGATACATATCATGTATATCACTCATTTATATCACTCCTCATATGTATCACTCATTTAGAATACATGCCTCTTTCTGACGCGCATTAAATCTGAGCGGTCTGGAATGTCTGTGATGATGCCTGCAGTTTCTCTGTTCTTCGCCTTTCAGATTTTGGGTTCCTTCTACATTCTGACCTTCATATGTTCCCCTCACCACTGTCTTTTCTGGCGTTTCTCTTCCATTTCATCTACAGGATGACTTCCATATTTATAACCCTACTTTGTGTTTGACTTGCCTGTTCTAATTGTGTATCAAACATCTGTCCTTGGTTCCCATGAAGAATCAAAGCATAGCATTTCTAAAACTAAGCTAGTCCTTTTTTCTTTTTTCAAATCCCTTGTCTTTTTCACCCAAAGAAGGATTCCAGCTTTTGTTTGCTGATCTGTCTCCTGGTGGCTCAGATGGTAAAGAAAATGCTTGCAGTGCAGGAGACCTGGATTTGATCCCTGGGTTAGAAAGACACCCCTTGAAGAAGGGAATGGTCATACACTCCAGTATTCTTGCCTGGAGAAGTCCATGGACAGAAGAGCCTGGTGGGCTACAATCCGCAGGGTTGCAAAGAGTTGGATGTGACCGAGCAACTAACTTTTCGCTGAAACTGGGTCCACAAACTGTCCTTCCAGGTCTTTCTGCCCCTCAGAGTCACCCCTTTCGGTTGTTGCCTGGTGTCCTGAGCATACAATCTTCATTTTCTGCGGTGGTATGGACTTACCATGAATTCACCCAAGTGTCCCTCCAGCCCTGTTCCCTTACTCTTTCCTGCTCCCTTTCCCACCATTGCTCAGCGTTAACTTTGCCAGAGGTGGTTTTACCTCAAAGCTGAAGAAGCTTGGGTTCAGGGCCTCTCGTTAACACAGAGACTTGCCTGGTCATATGCTTTTGGACAGTTTTCAGAAATAAATTATTTTAACTGCATTTGCTTATGACACTGATCTTCCCTTTCTCCAGTTTCCACTCCATCACAGACTCCATTCCCCTGATGAGCGGCGCTGAATGGTCAAGGGCATTTGGTGGATCTGGCTAAGGAGAAGGGAAGTCTGGGATGAATGCCCACTTAGTTTTAGCTTGTTGGGTGTGTTGGCAGAGCGCACGGTCACTGACATGTATATTTACAAGTTTCTAGGCGCCAGGCTACAGCGATGGCCCCAGCAAAGTGTCTGCCGGTCATCGTAACTCCTCAGGGATCACAATAAAGACACGGGACCGGAGGTCAGATGAAGACATGAATGCCGTCTGTGGTGCCCAGATATGAGAGAATGTTGGTGTGTGCGTGCTCAGTCATGCCTGATTCTTCGTGACCCCATGGACTGTAGCCTGCCAGGCTCCTCTGTTCATGGGATTCTCCAGGCAAGAATGCTGGAGTGTGTTGCCATTTCCTCCTCCAAGGGATTTTTCCAACCCAGAGATTGATCCCAAATTTCTTAGGAATGGAATCTGCATCTCTTGCATCTCCTATAAAGAGGGTAAATACTTCTACTTTCCACGGAGATTGTGTGTAGAAAATTCTTTCATACCTTACGGCCCTCATGTGAAAAGAAAAACTGATGGATGATTTCTACAATTTGACCAATTAGCTAAAAATTACAGGAACCTATATGTATAACTGATTCACTTTGCTGTACAGCTGTAATTAACATGACATTGTAAATCAAATATACTTCAATAAAAGCTTTAAAAAAATTACAGGATGTCAACAATAAGTTGTGAGGCATAAAGAAACTTCTATAACCTATCTGAAAAAAAAAATCAACCATAATAAAGGAATGAATGAACTATATTTTAATTCTCCTTACAGAAAATATTTTTAAAAGCTTGATGTATTATGAATAAGCTATCAAAAATCAGTAACCAAAAATAGGTAGGGCTTCCCTGGTTGCTCAGTGGTAAAGAATCTGCCTGAAATTTGGGAGATGCAGCTTCGATCCTAGGGTTGGGAAGATAACCCTGGAGAAGGGCATGGCAACCCATTCCAGTATTCTTTCCTGAAAAACCCCATGGGCAGAGGAGCCTGGCAGGCTACATTCCATGAGGTTGCAAAAGAGTCAGACACAACTGAGTGACTGAGCACGAAAGGGTTTATAGATGTATGTTTATGTTAAATGTATTTTGGGGGTTGTGATGTTTTTGAGCCTTTTACAATCCATAATATGTGTTTTCTTTCTCCTACCCAAATGTTAATATTCACAGTCTCCCTTGGCCAGTCAGTGTAACAAGTGGGCTCCTGGTATGGACTCAATACCCACCACACAGCAGTCTGAAAGCGTTCATCACTGATTCGCTTCATAAAACATGGACTAAAAGGAAATTCTAAGAGGCAATAAGAGTTCCCTCTCTATATTTCAAAGGATGGTGGAAAATGGCTTATGTTTTTACATACCACTTTAACTCTCAAACTGTACATAAAAAACACCAAAGAAAGTATTCAGTGAAAATCTTGTAAAAAGGAATGTGTGTGTACTCAGTCATGTCCTACTCTTTGCGACTGTATGGACTGTAGGCCGCCAGGCTCCTCTGTCCATGGGATTTCCCAGGCAAGAAGACTGGAGTGGGTGCAGTGTCCTCCACCAGGGGCTCTTTCTGACTCAGGGATCAAACCTGCATCTCCTGCACTGCAGGCGGATTCTTTACCACTGAGCCGATGGGAAGCCTGAAAAGGAATGGAGTGTCTTTGGTGCCCAAATCATGGCAGAGATATGAGTGATCTGGTCACATCCCCACTCCTGAGAGTAATATGAAATCTAGTGCAAAAAAGGAAGAAACCCAAGTATCTGATGAAGGCAGAAGAGCAAATAGAAATATTCGCCTGGAACAGCATACGATTATTTGGAAAGTTGTTCTTTTCTAAAATAAAACATGAATGAGAATCATAGACAGATAGATGCAGTCCCTTCTGTGCATATGCACACCCATATGTGTCAGGGATTCCCAGGTGGCTCAGTGGTAAGGAACCATCTGTAAATCCCTGCGTCGGGAAGATCCCCCGGAGAAGGAAATGGCAAACCATTCCAGTATTCTTGCCTGGAGAATCCCATGGACAGAGGAGCCTGGCGGGCTAAGTTCACAGGGTCACAAAGAGTCAGACAGGATATATGTGTGTGTGTCATGTATATACTATATATACACACACACCCGGACCCAGAGTCCTCCTTCCTCCAGTAATGTGACATAAAAATTAAGAAAAACTTATTCTCGGGACATCCCTGGTGGTCCAGTGGTTAAGACCTCACCTTCCAATGCAGGGGACACAGGTTCAGTCCCTGGTGCCTCGCAGTCAGAAAACCCAAACACAAAATCCAGGCACCGGGGTAACAAATTCAGTGAAGACTTTAACGTGGTCCTCACTCCTGCTATGTGAACACCAGTTTCCTCAGTTGTTTTCTACATGTGTAATAGTTCATTACTGGACTCCGTTTTTCCCATTTGGTCATTAAAATGATCTACTTGACACCGGCATAGTATTTTGAAGGTATCATTTTTCTTCTTCTCCTCCTGCTTCTTTTTCCGCTTCATCTTCTAAGCTCCATAATAAGCTCTGTTCACGTTCGTGACTTTTAGAGAGAGCCAAAATGGATAGCAAAGGAAAACATCATAAATTCATTATGAAATTCTACTCTGTGCATTTTTTATGTGTTCTCCAGCTTGCAGAGAGTATATTAATGGGGATTTCTAATTTCGTTCTTCAGAATGAAACAGTGTTGAGTGGTTGAATTTCTGGACTCCTCATACATTTTTCAAGCTTGACACTATCCCTGCTGTATGTTGAAAGACACCTTTTACTTCAGTATGTCAACTAATATTGTGAAAAGGAGAGGACCATATTTTTTTCCCCCTGTCCTGACAGAGGACACTGATACTTTACTTCCCAGATTCTCTGGTCAAGTTGGACCTTTACTTACTGTCCCTGCAATGACTGTCTAGGAAGTTCAGTAACAATCACTGCCTTACGTTGTTCTGACTTTTCTGTGACCCGCATGGACTATAGCCCCCTTCTCCTCCTGCCCTCAGTCGTTCTCAGCATCAAGGTCTTTGCCAATGAGTCGGTTCTTCACATCAGGTGGCCAAAGTATTGGAGCTTCAGTCCCTCCAGTGAATATTCAGAGTTGATTTCCTTTAAGGTTGACCGGTTTGATCCCTCTGCTTCCAAGGGCCTCTCAAGAGTCTTCTCTAGCACCACAGTTCAGAGGTATTGATTCTTTGGCGCTCAGCCTTCTTTACGGTCCAACCCTCACATCTGTACATGACTACTGAAAAAAAACCATAGCTTTGATTGTACAGACCTTTGTATGAAAAGGATGCAAATGAATACAAATAAGGCATCAAAAGCAGCAGCATCTAATTCCTGAACCCACCAGTGCTTTCTACTAAATCACAGGCTCTTCTCATTAAAATCTGCCTCTGAAAATGAAGACAAACAAAACAGCAGGAAAGCATTATGTAATATGTGATGTTTCTCTTCAAATCTCTTGTAAGTATACACAGCAGCAGGCACTTGGCATCACCTAGAAAAGTAAAGCGAAAAGTGTTAATCGCTCAGTCCTGTCTGACTTTCTGCGATCCCATGAACTCTAGCCCACCTCTGTCCATGGGATTATCCAGGCAAGAATGTTGGAGTGGGTTGCCATTCCTTTCTCCAGGGGATCTTCCCGACCCAGGGATTGAAACTGGGTCTCCTATATCGCTGGAGGATTCTTTACCATCTGAGCCACCGGGGAAGCCTACTGTATAGAAGGTCCCTAGCATTTCAACTTTGAAGGAACTGAGTCCTCACTTCACCGTCATGCCAAGACCCCCGAATTTACTTATTATACCAAGTGCAGCTCATCAAGAAAAGTTTTAACATGAAACCATCAAGCATAACCTATATATACATATATATATATGAGCAAGTGGAAAAACTAGAGAATTTTTGTTTTTAATTACAGATGACTCTGCAGCCAGCTCTGCTGCTCTTCTTAAATGGAAAAAGAGGTTTCATGGAAAACCCTCTTCCATAAGTTTAAAATCAAATTTGTGAAGACTTTATTAAGGAAAACCAAAACAACTTTCCATTTCTGGTTTTAAACCCAGAGCCAAATATCCTATGCTAACAAGTTAGGCTAGAGAGAAGGGAGCAGATGGAGCTTTAAGAAATAATGTTTTTGATAAAAAGACAGACTTCAATTGGCTATTTAGTTTTGACTGTTGTGGGTCTTTGATATGACCTCATGGGATACAGGCCATTAAGCAATCCTATGACGACACAAGAAAGTCATCTTACTCTAAGCAGTAGCCACTCCAAATTTTCATTCTGAGTTAACCACAGTTCTTAATGTTCCATTCGTTCGGGGGAAGGCTCACACTCAGAAACGCATCAATGACCTCTACGGATGAAGGCCTCATCCATCTTGTTTGATTTCTCATTCTGGGCTGATGGTCAGGCAACTGTATTTTATCAAAACTGACTCTCCATGCTCATTCAATTAGCACAGAGATCACACCTAATGAAACGAGCGCCATGTTTTGGAATATCCATGCTCCTTTTCTCATCATCAAAAGCAATCAACTAAAGTGAAAGCTCTTTTCTATTTCAACCATTTGAATTCTGCCTGGCCTAGGCTTCAAGACAGAAAGCGATTACTAATAGAGCCCCTGCCAGCTACTTACAGATTCTGTCTAGTTTAGATACATGACAAATACTCTTGGGCCGTATCTGTGTTACCAACATTATTTCCGCATTTCATTCTCTCTGAAGAGATGAGTGCTGTGACATACCAGTCAAATTGAGAGATGATGTATTTATTGACGATGCTGATTTTCACTGTGGGATATTGGGAAACCTTAAATATCTCCGACTAATGGAAATCTTCCCAGTACAGTGTCCAACACAATGAAAAAATTAAGAGAGGATGTGAAGAAACCAATTCTGAGCCTGGCTTTACACTAATAGCCAAACCACTTAAGGTAGGAAAAGAGCAATAATCCAACATGCAGATTTATATCTACCCTAGGAAACAGGGCAAAAATCACTTCAAGATTACAACCATGATAAATGAGACTTCAAGTATATTCACATTTACAGCTGAAAACTGATAAATGTTTCAGAAGATGAAACCTTTCTTCTAGGGAACAGCAGTCTGAATTCCTTCCCCATCAAAGCAAAATATAATAGCTGGAAACTAAGATGTTTTCTACAAAAGCTTATGCCATTTTCACTTTTTTTTTTTAAGTTGTTAAACGATATTGACTTTTCCATTCAGCAAGAGGAGCCTTGGAACGAGTTTTAACACCTTAAGGATGTGGTCAAATTCTTGAATGCTTTATAGTATAAAATCACACTTGAGGGAGAGGTAAGTCCGAAATGCATGATGGATATAAGTGAAGGACCAGTAAGTTTCCTAAGCACATCTCTTGGTGTCCTCTCGAGACAGCCACTTCCTTCGCTCCGTTTGCATGTTTAGTTCAGGGTGCTGACGCCGTTCTCACAGACAACTGCCTCCCGGATGGTGCCCCGCCTCCAGGAGCACCCCTGGAGAAACCTTCACGCACGCTTCCACCATCAATATCTTTAACCAAATGAGACATGAACACGTCTGTAGTCAGTCGAAAACCCTTCAACAGGTCCGAAGGGCAGCAGAAGCAGAAAGTCCCACCTGAGCGTTAGCATTGCAGACAGCGCCTTGGGTGATGTCCAACGGCATCTTCTCCTGTTGACCTTCCCCGTGCGCTGACACACTATCATGTCTTTTTCTTTACCTGTTTTTTTGGGCTGGGTCTTGGCTCCTGCCTGGACTTCTCTCTAGCTGCAGAGAACGGGGTGGCTGTCTAGCTGCACTGCGTGGGCTTCGAGAGGTGAGGCTCCCTGGGCTCTGGAGCACAGGCTCAATGGTTGGGGCTCACAGGCCGAGCTGCTCCACCGATGTGGGATCTCCCCAGGTCAGGGGTCGAACGCGTGTCTCCTGCATTGGCAGGCGGATTCTCTACCACTGAGCCACCGGGGAAGCCCATCAGCTCTTAACATGCAACTTGTAGGGGCTTAAGGACACTGTGCTCATTTATTCCTGCCTGCCTTCACAACTCTTCCTTCTGCAGGAAGAGGCCCCTGCCCTCCTCCAATCACCAGTCTTCTTTGTGTGGTTGAAAATAGTCGTTGTTCAGAAATAAGACAGCTGGGGCATTGGTGGATTTATGAGACTTTGTATCTGACTGGTTCTATTTTACTTTCTCCTCTAGATGACCCCTATACCTTAAGTGCACTTTCTAATATCACAGTATGTTTCCATGCTTCAGTCTTTTAAGCATCCTAGCACATGTCCAGGTTTGAGTTCTGTTTATTTCGGTTACGGTACATACGTGATGCTCTGACAGTTTGTTGTTCAAAATGTTCCGAATCCCGTACAATTATTGGCTAGTCATTTATTTTCCTACTGATTTTGTCAGTCCACCTTTAACAGAGTAACTAAATTCTGATATCCACATGGATTACACGTGAGACATCCCTTTTACGTGATTCATTGATACATGTATCCTTGTGTGGGCATCACATATTCTAAAGTAATACAGTTAAGTGGGACTTCTCTGGTGGTCTAGCGGTTCAGATTTTGCCTTCCAGTGCTCAAGATGTAGGTTTGATCCCCAGTCACGGAGTTAAGATCCCGCATCCCAACAAAAACCAAAAATATTGTAACAAATTCAATGAAGATTTTAAAATAATATAAACAATAGATTAGTGATATGTTGTTGTATCTCCTAGGACAAGTCCTTCTTAACTGTGGTGGCTATAACTTTTAGATGTGTTACTGTCTGTCCTCAACAAGATGCCCTATTTTCCGACCATTCGTAGCTAGTCTAGATCTTCTAGATCCTTAAGTAAAGGAGCACCTTGGAGAAAAAGAAGGAGAGAAAGTTATTTTTTTTCCTTTCCCATGTTCTTTATTAGATTTAGTGTCTATATAGCAGCTTACAAAAGCCAACTCTTTAAACAAATTAGTATCATTCTAGATTCTAGCATTATGTTACCTTTTGGGTTTAATTTTTTTAGTACTATTGAAAGTTTTCAATATGTCTAAACTATAATTAGTTATGGGTACAAGGAAAAAGTTGACCCAGAGAGCCTTATTTAGGTACACTGTTTATTACAAAGGTTGGTCAAAACCCACAAAGAATTATATGTTAGGAACAAAATAGTACAGATTGCTCAGAATAGATCCATAGAAAGATAAAGTATGTCCTCTTGGGAAAGAAATTGGTTGCAATCTCTTAGAGTTACAGATTTAGATATTCTCAAGCTAATAATCTAGCTGTTCATTTTGCTTTCCATGTGCCTCTGGAATAGTACAAAAATCATAAAAGATTCCATATCAAAACACATTTTGAAATATAAATTTTGAATCACAGAACTCATGAGATTCTAACAGATGCTAGATATCTGAAATCCCTTTTCCACTTCAGATATTCCCCTTCCCATTTTCTTTGATCTGAGTCTGTTCATGTCTGATTAGCACTGAAGTTGTGGGTCCATTTCTTCGGGGTCTGATTTCTCATGCTCAATTTGCTGATGTTGAAATGTCTCGTATTCTACGGGGCACAAATATTCCAAACATTACTCACAGAAATTAAAGGAAAGTGGATCATATTGGAATGGAATTATTCATTCAATTCAATGCTGTCTAACATGGCTAATTCCATGCGGGAGTCTTAAGTTTAAATAAACTTTCCACGGCAATCTATTTTCTGAAGACTTTTCCTTTGTTTGAATTCTTTTCTAGAAGGACATTTTCTTCCATATGTTTATTCTCACAGACAAATACAGGAAAAAGCCCACTTGCTCTTGTTGACCTTCCTGCTTAGCAACTGTGACTTTTCTTAGCTCAGAGGTAATTCTTTATTCAAGAGGGCCTTATTTAGACCACATGATAGGCATTCAGCGTTTTCCAGTAGCCTCTGAACAGCACAGAGTATTTATTTACATTGTATAAAATTAGAGGAAATGGAGGGGGTATGCATTTGAAGGAGAAGCAACAGGCTAATTCTCTTTATGGAGAGATTTCAGTCAATGTCCTTTAGGGGCACAAAAAAAAGAACTCGGATTACAGACATTTTAAACAATATAGATTTTTGTTACCTAACAATGAAATATATCATGTTGTCTTCTAAATAAGACCCAGGGTATGTATTAAGGGCCTTTCTTTTCTATGCATTGTCTAGGAGTACATTTTGAACCTTGTCTTAGTAGACTATGACATACAGAGTCATCTTTGCTGGAACAGTTCAAATGAAAACTACTTCTGGGAAAATATTATTTTAAAAGGACTTATAAAATATGTAGCTTTATGTGAGTTTATATATTTGCAAACAGATCTTTGATTTAAAAAAAATCAGCTAAAAAACAACTCATATACCCAATACAAGTGGAATTTATACAAGATTTGTTTTGATAAATATAGATAAAAACTATTACTCTTTCCACTGCTTAAAAGGTGTGAAACTTATTTAACTTGAGTTTAATTGGATTTGAGAGCAAATTTACTAGCAGAGAACAACTAAGTTTGGGTCAGGAAAAAATGCTGCAAAAATAATATACTCTTCATATGCAATGTGAAAAAGTAATATTTTAACTGAAAGGGCAAATATACTTTACAGCATCTACCTGTGGGATGTCAATTAAGTTAAAAAATTATGAATGCTAAACAAGGATATGAAAACAATTATAGAAATAAAGCAAAGTGATTTGGATTTGGTATAGCTCCCAAAGTGGTAGAATGTATCTCCATCCTGAGAAGATCTTAGAGAGAAAAAATATGTAGTCTATTATATTCATGTAGACACTGCAAGTAGGCTTGAGAGATCATAATAATGAAGTCCCATTTAACATGATCAGTTTCCAAAGTAATTGCCCAGCATAGCCAAATTCTTATTATATAAACTGTGGAAAATTCTGAAAGAGATGGGAATACCAGACCACCTGATCTGCCTCTTGAGAAACCTATATGCAAGTCAGGAAGCAACAGTTAGAACTGGACATGGAACAACAGACTGGTTCCAAAGAGGAAAAGGAGTACGTCAAGGCTGTATATTGTCACCCTGCTTATTTAACTTATTTGCAGAGTACATCATGAGAAACGCTGGGCTGGAAGAAGCACAAGCTGGAATCAAGATTGCCAGGAGAAATATCAATAACCTCAGATATGCAGATGACACCACCCTTATGGTAGAAAGTGAAGAGGAACTAAAAAGTATCTTGATGAAAGTGAAAGAGGAGAGCGAAAAAGTTGGCTTAGAGCGCAACATTCAGAAAACTAAGATCATGGCATCTGGTCCCATCACTTCATGGCAAATAGATGGAGAAACAGTGGAAACAGTGTCAGATTTTATTTTGGGGGGCTCCAAAATCACTGCAGTTGGTGATTGCAGCCATAAAATTAAAAGACACTTCCTCCTTGGAAGGAAAGTTATGGCCAACTTGGATAGCATATTGAAAAGCAGAGGCATTACTTTACCAACAAAGGTCCCTCTAGTCAAGGCGATGATCATCCATACATCATCAGTGGTGAGGTATAGATGTGAGAGTTGGATGGTGAAGAAAGCTGAGTGCCAAAGAGTTGATGCTTTTGAATTGTGGTGTTGAAGAAGACTCTTGAGAGTCCCTTGGACTGCAAGGAGATCCAACCAGTCCATCCTAAAGGAGATCAGTCCTGGGTGTTCATTGGAAGGAGTAATGCTGAAGCTGAACCTTCAGTACTTCGGCCACCTCATGCGAAGATTTGAGTCATTGGAAAAGACCCTAATGCTGGGAAGGATTGTGGGCAGGAGGAGAAGGTGATGCCAGAGGTTGAGATGGCTGGATGGCTTCACCAACTCGATGAACATGGGTTTGGGTAGACTCTGGGAGTTGGTGATGGACAGGGAGGCCTGGCATGCTGCAATTCATGGGGTCACAAAGTCAGACACAACTGAGTGACTGAACTGAACTGAACTGAACTGAAGCTCTTCTTAGAAGACATTTTGTACATAATTTTGCACAAATCTCTATTAAAGATAGTCTATTTTATTTATTAAGCTCAAAGAAGAACCATTGTAAGAAAAAATAATACTGAAGCATTGTTATGTTCAACTGTATACACTTCACAACATTAAAATCCAGAAAAATAGCTTTGCTAATACAATTGAGTAAAGATTCCTAATAAAGTAATTATTTAAAAATATGTTTAAAAGTCAGAGTGGGTTATATATTAAAATATAATTTTGAAACATCTCAATGAATTCTGTACTCTTTACAAGAATTCCCACTAATTATAAAAGGCTACTCTTAACATACACATATTTTTAACAGAACTTAGATAACTTAGATATATTAAACATTTATTTTCTAAATTTATGCATTCATATATTTATACAGGTATGTAATAATATGTGTGTATATATATGTGTGTGTGTATCAGTACACATGTAAAAGTATTTATCGCTAGATAGAATGCTTATCAGTGCTGTTGTTCAGTTGCTAAGTCATATCTGATTCTTTTTGACCCCATGAATTGCAACACGCCAGGCTTCCCTGTCCTTCACTATCTCCTGGAGTTTGCTCAAACTTATGTCCATTGAGTCAGTGATGCCATCCAAGCATCTCATCCTCTGTCATCCACTTCTCCCCCTGTCCTCAATCTTTCCCAGAATCAGGGTCTTTTCCAGTGAGTCAGCTCTTCACATCAGGTGGCCAAAGTATTGAAGCTTCAGCTTTAGCATCAGTTCTTCCAATAAATATTTAGGCTTGATTTCCTTTAAGGTTGACTTATTTGATCTCCTTACTGTCCAAGCGACTCTCAAGAGTCTTCTCCAGCATCACAGCTTAAAAGCATCAGTTCTTCCATATAATTATATTTATATATAATATGTATATATATAATCAGTTGAGGCATGCTGAATTTAGTTCCCTGACCAGGGGTTTGAACCCAGACCCCCTGCACTGGGAACGTAGAATTTTAACCACTGGACTACCAGAGATGTCCTGACAATAAAACTATATATATGTAGTTAACACACACACACACACACACACACACACACACACACACACACACACACACACACATGTATATTAAAGCAAAATCTTCCAAATTTTGAAAAACTGTTGAAGTATTTTTGATGTTATAGAAGAAACTGTTGTTTCTCCCCAATAGAAACCCAGTGGATAGCGCTTCTTCAAAAGTTATAGGGATCATGGTCAGGAGTCCTAAACAAAGGCTGAAATCTGTGTAGAGATAACATGTCAAATCGACAGGGCAGTGCGTCTGCTGACATTAGCCTGGCTGATCATTTTGCTAATTGGACTGCCCGGTAAGCCCCACTGCAAATCCTATCGGATTTCACTTTACCTGCTCACCCAGATGATGTTTGACTCAAATGTATTACTTTGTATCAACACACGGAAAGGCTGTAAAATAATACCACATGTGCTGCTGCCTCTCTTTAATAAGTGTCTTCCTCAATTTTCCCTGTTATAATAGAGATTTTCACACTGAAAAATTACAGGTTATTTAAAGGATATCAGTTGAAAATGCACCCATAAGATTCTGGAGTTAAATGCAGCTACCGGCATGATTCTTAGTATCATTAACCTGTCAGTTGTCTTTAAGAAACTCCAGTCACATGGACCTACGCCTGATTTCCTATTAAAGAAGCCCCGTGTCTTTTCTGTCTGCTTCCTTCGTACAAATAATGTGGCTTCATCTCAAAAACAAATTCGAATTTTTAAATAAATTAATTCCATTTCTTCCTTTGTCAGTATTTATAAATCAGATGCTTGTGGATGTTTTCACGTGGCAGATGATAAGCAGGATTATTTTGTTTTGGCTGAAACTCTGAGTTATTTTGCTGAAGCGATAGACAGGGTCATGTCAAAGAGGCTGCATAACTTTTAAGAAGCAGAACCACTTACTGGCTGATGGCTTCCATCCATCATCTTCAAAGTTAAAAAAAAAAGATTGCAGAGTCGTCACTGTAGATGTGGGTCAGTAATTAAAGCCAGTATAGTGTCTGCCAGCTGCAGAAGATGCTACCCAAAGCAAGGAATTCTGCAGTAGATTTAAAGAAAATGATAATAATCAGTGTACATGTTTCCAATCAATTTAATTGTTATAACCCCAAAACAAGTAGGTGTCTTCCTTAAGACAAAGAAGTCTTAAAACTAGGAATGAGGTTTTATGAATGTTTACAAGAGTATGAAAAAGGGTGAACCCTTCAAACTTGAATTGTTTGGTGGTAGTTAATATGAGTTATTGCATTTTTTGGCTAGGTTACTTACTATTTCTCAGGAACAAAGTTACTCTTGAGAGGGCTTTTTGTCTAAGGATGGCCAAAGATCTTTTGCCTTTCAGTTGACTGGAATATCTATCAGGTTACTTTATAATCTGATTTAAACTACTGCTCAAAAGTCCTGCCATGTCGATCATTAAGTAGGAGTCAGGAAAAAGATCTGCTCCATTTTCTTTATTTGTCTTGCTTAATCTCTGCTAGGTGTGCAAACAACCACAGAGATAAATAATGGAAAGACAATCTGGCTGAAGCCATGCATCTTAGAAAAAAGCTTATCCGAGTGTGAGAATACATAATCCTAAAGAATGGTTTTTGGTTTTGCATATGTGCATTGGATGAAAAAGAATATGAAAACAAACTGTTCTACTTATTTCTTTAATATATATATATGTATAGGAGTGAAATTGTTAGTGGTATTAGTTGCTCAGTCGTGTCTGACTCTCTGTGACCCCATGGACTATAGACCATCAGGCTCCTCTGTCCATGGGATTCTCCCAAGAATACTGCAGTCGGGAGCCATTCCTATCTCAGAGGATCTTCCCAATCCAGGGATCGAACCTGGGTCTCCTGCATTGCTGGCAGCTTCTTTACCGTCTGAGCCACTAGGGAAGCCTCGTTTTATGTCTGTGTGCATTGGATTGGTTGAAGAGTCTTTTTGGGTTTTCCTTAAGATGCTATGGAAAAACCCAAAGGAATTTTCTGGCCAGCCTGGTGCGTCCATAAAACCTCTGTCACCCCCTCTTTATGCCCTCGCCTCTGCTGTCCCCTCTGCCTGCGTTTCCCCTGTACCTCCCCATTTTCTCTGTTCTCAGCAAGTCCATCTGCGTGACTGTGTGTTCTCTGTCCAACTCAACTCAGTCCCCTCCAACAAGACCCCTTCCTGCACCCTTCCCAGTTCTGACACTCAGGCTGGTAGGAGAGCCTTCTCCGTGCTCTTCACTTCAGGAGCCCCGTCTGCTTCACGGAGACTCACACACCCGTACCTTACTAAGAGAAATATAACACTGCCTTTGGAGACCCGGGTTGGATCCATAGGTTGGGAAGATCCCCTGGAGTAGGAGATGGCAACCCACTCCAGTATTCTTGCCTAGGAAATCCCACGGATAGAGGAGCCTGGCCGGTTGCAGTCCATGGGGTTGCAAAGAGTCGGACAGGGCTGAGCAACTAACACTGTCTTCTGATAGCTGACTTTTCTCTCCCCTTTTACATTCTTGAGAATGATTTTCATCTTAGAATAGCTATTGCCAAAATAGTACATGTCTTCAAAATAATAGGTCATAAATAAATGATCAAAGCACTGAATCAGAACCCAATTATTTGGGACAATTTTTCAAAATTTAAACATGAATTTTGTTGCTATTCAATTGCTCAGTAGCGTCTGACTCTTTGTGACTCCGTGGGCTGCAGCACACCAGGCTTCCCTGTCCTTCACCATCTCTTGGAGTTTGTTTACGTCCTTTGAGTCAGTGATGCTATCTAATTATCTTATCCTCTGCAGTCCCCTTTTCCTTCTGCCCTCAGTCTTTCCCAGCATCATGGTCTTTTCCAATGAATTGGCTCTTCACATCAGGTGGCCAAAGTATTGAGCTTCAGCTTCAGCATCAGTCCTTCCAATTCAGGGTTGGTCACCTTTAGGATTTACTGGTTTGACCTCCTTGCTAAGGGGACTCTCAAGAGTCTTCTCCAACACCACAGCTGGAAAGCATCAATTCTTCGGTGCTCAGCCTTTTTTATGGTCCAACTCCATGGCATTTACTGGCATCCAAAATCAGCTAGTTTGTTTTCATTTTCTGGTCCATTGTAATATCTAGAGTAGAAAAGCTCCATGAGAATGGGGTTCTTATTGATTGTAACTGCTATCTTCTTACTGCCTGATGTTACTTATTGAATACAATGGATCTCTAAATATATATCACTTCTTTCTTTTTTCCCATGTGCCTAGAACATGAGGAACTGCTGAAAGCAAAGGTGGTTTCCTTAAATATATCTATAGTCGATGATATACATGGACCATATAGTATAGGGTTTTGCTTCAGGCTTTACAGCAAAAATCAATAGCACATCATCAGTGACTCCAGTTAAATATAAGTTGAAAAAGAAGAAAAACTTGTTTTTAGCACCTAATTCAAATTTGGGGGGAAAAAGCACTGTCCTGTGAATATGTATTATAATTTGGGCGAAACTGATCCGAAGTGGATTTGAGGTGCATTAGAGGCGTTTGGAATTGAACAGAAGGGTCTGTAAAGATAATATATGAGTCTAGCTTTCCTTGCTTCCCCCAAATTGAGAGTGTGTTCTCCGTGATCCTCCTCTGGGAAAGGAGACTTATTCAGAGGAGGGGGTGGGCCTGCATTTGATTGTTCAGCTGTATATCAACTGGCATGAGTTCGGCAGAGGTCTCTGCCATTTTGCATTCAATCCTCCAGAAAATCACGACCCAAATATCCTACAACAGGGATCAGGCTTCGATTTAAGTGCTGCTCCCCTCACATACTTGTGTTCTAGTCATTTAGAGAAGTGTGATTAAAACCATTATGTGCCCTAACAGATGTGACCTTAAGGAGTTTTTTTTAAACAAACAAAAAAAAAAGGTGCAAAGCAATAGTGGTTAGACTAACACCAGGAAAGTATTATAGGAACTGAACCACACTGAATACTTCTCATTGATTACTACCTTCTGTTTCAAGAAAAACACCGTGATGTTTCAGAACAAGCTGCAGCATTCCTAAATCAGCTCCCTGCTCTCCTGGTTCTAATGAGGCAGAAATTAAACGTTGATGGTTTCTGAATGTTAAACACTCTTCACCGAAGAGCGTTATTGCATTGTTACCATCTCCATTTCCTCTTTGCTCTGATAATTTAATCCATGTGCCAGGAAAACACAAAACAAACACAATAAAAGCATGGCAACCACTTAGAAAGGGAGAGTCCCTTGTCTGAGACTCTTTCTTCATAGACAGCAAAGTGTGCTTAGCAATCTTGCGGAAATAAGTTAGCTGCTTCTGATGAAGCGCGGCGCTCCTCGGAGCTGACAGGGTCTCGCTAATCTCCCTGAGGGTTCACCAAAGCGTCTCAGAGCTTCTGTGTTTAATGTCATGTACTGTCTTGTTCACATATGCCGCTTTCAAGCTACCAGTGGTAGAACATGTGATATAAGTTGTCAATATCACAGGACAGCTTTTCTGAAAGTAATCATCTCTCCTGTTGGTAAAGATTGACACATCATTCTGCTCCTTGTGCTTTTTTTCATGTCCTATTTATAACCAATGATATAAATTCGTAAGAAATCTCCCAAGCAAACGATTGATTCTGTCAGCATTGGAATTAGACAAAAAGTAATATTAGGCACAAAA
This sequence comes from Antilocapra americana, assembly GCA_007570785.1. Lineage (NCBI taxonomy): Eukaryota > Metazoa > Chordata > Mammalia > Artiodactyla > Antilocapridae > Antilocapra > Antilocapra americana. The sequence goes on from ML663574.1 coordinate 3,001,804, forward strand.
TATATTTGTCCAAAAAGTGTACTAGCATATAGCTAGTGTTTCACTGATATTATAGTAAAATTAGATTAAGCTCTTTTTTTTGGCAATTATGAGGCTGAAAACAATATTTTGACTTCAATTTAATCATGTTTTAATAGAGAAAAATAGTTTGGAAGCAATAGGACAATAAAATATGGCTACCACATGTTAGAAATGGTAACTTTGAGTGCCTTGTATTATAAAGAACGACACAGAGCAAATGAATCTTAAATAATTATGGTTTTATAAACTGTCCAACATATTGTTAAATTATAAGTACTTTTGAGATATTATCCATTAAGAAGATATTTTATCTTTTAAAAAGATTTTTTTGTTGTTGTTGACCATTTTTCAAGTCTTTATTGAATTGTTACAGCATCACTTCTGTTTTGTGTTTTGGTTTTTGGCTGCAAGGCCTGTGGGATCTTAGCTGCCTGACCAGGGATCCAACTTGCACCCTCTATGGAAAGACAATTCTTGACCACTGAACCTCTGGAGAAGTCCCAAGAAGATATATATATATATATATATATATATTCGTTTAAAAAAGAACACTACTATGATCGTCTTTTTTTAAAAATTATTTTAATTGGAGGATAATTACTTTACAGTATCATGGTGATTTTTTGCCATACATCATCAAGAAGATATTTTATAATAAAAAAAACTCCTTTAGGTTAAAAAGTTCCGTTCATGGTCTTCAATATATCCTGTGTAAAGAGGGAGGTGAAATATTAGGATAAGCTCTACCCAACTCCTGTAAATTTGAGTTTGCTGTCTGACATCACCCCATGCCCACTGCCTCCCCACCCAACAAACAAAATTACCTGCCCTTTCAAGTAATGGCCAATTTAAAATTAAAGTTGGCATAATGATAGTCTGCTATGATATGTAGACTTAACTGTTTCATGGTATGTATTTTGAGGGTGGAAAAACATCGCCCTCCATCTCTGCCTCAGGGGAAGCGATCGGAGACTGAGGGACATCTTTGAGGTTGAACATAAACACTGGATCATTTAGTAAACCTCAGTCATCACAAACGTAGCAGGGAGCACCAAAGAGCAAAAGATGCTGTCCTCGAAACAGGAAGCTAAAGAACTGACTCTGAATCACAGTGTACAGGAGCACGTGCTCAGCTGTGGCCCACGCTGCGCCCCCGCGCACCGCAGCCCGCCAGGCTCCTCCACCCGTGGGCTTCTCCAGGCAAGGATACTGGAGTGGGCTGCCACTGCCTTCTCCAGGGGGTCTTCCCGACCCGGGAACTGAACCCGCCTCTCCTGGATTGCAGGCGGATTCTTTACCTGCTGAGTCATTAGGTTAGCCCGCAGGAAAATACTTTCCATCAGATTTCTGTGTCCACAACTTCACCACACCTGGGGCTCTAAGGAAGGCTGGTAACAGTGTATGACTTCTCTAGTGGCTACAGGTAGCTCAAATAAAGAAGTGGGGTGGCCAACCTAACTCACGCACACTCAGGATCCAATGATTCAGGGTGATGCTAAGATTTCTGAGGATGCCAGAGCAATATAGGTGAGCAATAGGACGCTCATAAGGATGTTTTTTTTTTTGAAACAGTAGACTTGCCATGAGCTAAGAAAGATGGCAAGACTTGTGATAACTTCTTTATAATCCAGAGACATTGATGCCAATATATAAGGCTGAATGAGGGCATACATTTGGAAGGCACCCATGTTTAATCTGGCCTAACAAATTCATTCTTGGAATCCTACTTCTAAGAATACATTCTTTTCCTACTTAATTTGTATTTTGTATCTATATTAGGGGTATAAGCATTATCTGAAAGGTCTAAACTTTCCTCAGTAAAATAATTCACTTTTTGATGGGAAGGGGGAGAAGAGATTTAGATGAGGAAATGGGGGAAATAGCGGAAGATAAGGGCAGTGAAGAGGTTGTAGTAGGAAAAGGCTATGTCTCAAGACTGCTGTGTTTCCCTTGGCAAGTCACCTCCTCCGTTGAAACCTCAGTTTCTTCGTGTGTGAAATGGAGCTAATGATAATGACTTGCTGAACTATTAACAAGCTCATATGAGATGATGCTTATCAAGGGCCAAATGCAGTGTCTGGAATACCGCAGGCTTAAAAGAATTGGTTTCAGAAAGTTCCTCTAGAAAAATCATCATCTATCTTGACTGCAGTGAAGGAAGAACATTTTTAGTATTATGTTGTCATTATCTGGTGGTGGTTTAGTCCCCAAGCTGCGTCTGACTCCTGCAACTCCAAGGACTGCAGCCCACCAGGCTCCTCTGCCCATGGGATTTCCCAGGCAAGGATACTGGAGTGGGTTGCCATTTCCTTTTTCAGGGGATCTTCCCAACCCGGGGCTTGAACCTGTGTATCCTGCTTTGTAGGCAGATTCTTTACTGCTGAGCTACCAGGGAAGCCCTTCTCATTATCTGCTTGGGTTCAATTTTAACTGGAAACAGCATGGACCTAGATAGCACTAATGTAGTTTTGACACCGAGAATTCTGTGCTCACAAGACCAAGATGGACAAATAGGGCAGGAAAGAAGATGACCTGTATCAGCTTTAGGGAGAGCCTGGCACAGTGATTCCTCAGTTTTTACAGGAGTTGGTAGCACTCTGCTTTTATATCCTAGAACTCCTAAAAGGAATGGATCAGCAGTACTGTAGACCATCAGTTATTATCAAGGACTGCCAGCACATGGGGAGAAGTTTAGGATTATATTTAGATATATCTCTGAAACAGGAGAAGGATAAAGTAGGGGGAGAAACTAAAAACTCTCACATGCTAACCTGGCGCTTATGAGTCACAGCTTATCAACATTTCTTAGAAATCCATTGTTACATGGAGCAGTGTTCTACAAGGGGGTGGAAAGTTGGGCACGCTGGCACTTCTGCGCCTCCCACTTCTTCACCTCCCCAGGCTGTGAAGTCTTGGCCATGTAGTTAGATTACACCAATACAGTTTACAGATCACCAAGTTAGTTGTAGGGGAGAACAAAAACAGAAACACTTTCCCAAAGACACCTTCTAGGTTATAGAAAAAAGATGTGGTTTATGCATCTTCTTTCTTTAATAATTATTAGAGATATTGGAAATCTTTTATCCATGAATTTCCTCTCACTCTGTTTTATAACAGACATCAAAGAAAATGCTTTTCCATTTGACAGCAAGTTGGATTTTCAAACAAAAGTGATTTAGGTAAATTTCAGTGCAAATATTTTTAGAATATTCATGAATCCTGATCACACACATTTTTGAACATGAATAGTTTGTATTTAAATCAGTTTTATCAGCTTTGTAGTAGCTATCAATCCTTATGTCATAATAAATATTTAAAATTGCACATGAGGTTAGACATTTTTACACTTATATAATACTATTGACAATGTCTCAATTTACATAGCGACCTCATTAACCATATAGATGAAAGGCATATGCTTGTAGGGACACAGAATAGTCTATATTATAATTCACAACTTAGGAATTAGCTTTTTTTATAAAAACTAAATACACCAGTATGTTTTTCCTGCAACAGTGACAATGCTTGCGTGTGATATGTCAATTATATTCTTGTATAGCTTCACGTATGCTGACAACTTACAGGGGTGTATACATTTTTGCTAAATATATTCTCACTCTTTTCTTCTTTGTTGCCTTTCAGTTAAATGGGGGAATAAAATAGTTTCACTAGATGTGAAACTAGTTTTTCAGACAAAGATTTCACATTATTGAAAGAGTTTCAGATATTTCAGGAAATTTTACACAAAGAGGAATATAATTACTAAGCTTTTAAAGAAGTCTTTATAATTAAAATACATGTCATCATAAATGATTAAACTTATATTTCCATATTTAAGCACTATACATAAATTCAAACTCAGGTCCCCTATGTATTTAACATGATAAGCACTGTTTGAAAATACAGAAAAATGGTTAAAAATAGTTTATTATAAATTAAAATATTTAACAGCCTTGACAGGATCAAATATGGGGGCTTCAATTATTATCTTGTTCTTTAAATAAATAAATTGAACTGATTACAATATTTCATATATTTTGATGTGACAAATGACTTCATGGGATATAGCAGGAAACCAAGTTAATTTTCCATCAATTGCACTGTCGAAGAGGGTCCTACTGTAATATTTTGGTTTTAAGACATTAGACTTATTTCTAGCAGAATACTGGAGTGGAACTATTCAGTACTGACACGGTCATTCATTTCTGTCTCAGGACCTAGGTACATTTTAATAGATGGGATGAGAGAGAAAGGGCTGTTTTGTCTCTCCAGGAATGGCTAAACCAGATGTTGAAAAGGGAGGAGAGATTTTCAGATTTTGGCTGAAAAGCACCATCCAACGAATTAAAAACTGACATCCAATCAGTAACAATACTTCCAGCCAGATAGCTCTGCACCCTTTAGCGTCCACCTCTGGCCGCTTCTTTCCTCCTCTACAAGGTGACTTTTCCAGGTCACTTCTTGTTGTATATTTGTGGAGGATTTGTGCTAGAAGCCTGCAGAACACCATCTGCTGCGCAGATCAAAGGCATTCATCTCCAAAGTTCCTCCATGGACTAAGGGTCAATGTTGGGAGATTTATCATTGAAAGCTACCCAAAAATGAATTGCAGATTTTAATAAATTGTAATTTTTCAAGGAATTCAGTCTTTATGTTTGCAAAAAATTTTGTTTAAAATACTGTAGTATTAGTTTTTCTAAATTATTATATTTTCCCCTTGCCCTATTTCAAAGACACTTTTGAAAAGTGTTTCATTCCTAGTAGGTAAAAGCTTTTATAAGTAGTATTTACTCGTAAAAATATAAAAATCTAAGCTGCTTTCCAAGATATGTTTTTGAGTGAAGCTACCTTTTATGAAACTCATCAGTCTTTAACTCCACATTTTTTTCAAAATATCGTATGGCCAGATTTATATTAAAAGTTGGGAATGCCAAAAACTAAGAAACTGAACCCCAAACTTCTTAGCAGAGTCCAGCAGAACGTTCACAGTAATCCGACAGAGGGCAGTGGAGTTCCACAGATCAACGGGACGGCGCTTCTGAAAACTAGATTCCCCCGAACGTAAATCTCCGAAGAGAAATGTGTCTTAGCACAGCTACCTCAGGAAAAGAGGAATTATTGCACTTAATTAAAGTGTATTGACACCATATGTGGCCCCTCCTCCCACCTCTACTTTTTGGATTCATTAGTGATTTAAAAAAAAAAAAATCAGAGACCAGTAAGAGCAATATTCCCATAGAGTCTGCAATTTAACCCCTAAACATCAATCCTATAAAAATTACACTTAAACAAAAAGCTAGTTGGCAGATAAAAGTCTTTCAAATGAGACAATTTGTGTTCATTATCTCTAGAATTCCAAGAAATGTGATTGCATTGTTTTCTTATCAATATTTTTCAGTGACAGCTGCATGTTTTTATGTAATATTTACACAATTTTTGAAAGCAGAAAAGATCTACTTATTTTTGCCAGTGAAGTGAGGGTAAAAATGCAAATATTTTACCTCCCCTAAATAGATATAGAAATCATAATTTTACATGTGTGAGTCTCCATATACCTTAACATTCTCGATTTTTTAATAAAATTTATCTATTAAAGTAGAAAATGAAACCTTTTTGTCATGGCTTGGATATCTATAAAAGAAATTAAACTCTTTGGGAAAACATCACATACTGAAACTTCTGGTTTTAAGAAATATTTTAAGATTTTTTCCACTGTTTTCCCTTCATTTGCCAGGATCCTACTTGTGTGTGTGTGTGTATCCCTTTTTTGTTTTCAACTTGAGTTTTCATTTGAACACTTTGAAACACACTTGGAGGTAGAAATATATACATTACTTTCATACTTCAATTTGTTCTAGAATTAGCACCTCAAATCTCTATATTTTTATGTTCAAATTAGATATTTTTCTGATTTAAAATAATTTTTAAATAAGATAAATTTTAAATTTTATTTTAAATCTTAAAATAATGTTTAAGATTATAGCATTTTTTAAAAACATCAATTTATTTTCCAATTGTAAAATATTAACCATTGATTGCAGACCATTCAGAAAATACAAATACCAATATAAAATAATTTTGAAATGACCCATAATTCTACCTCCCACATATGTACTTAGTGCTCACTTTTTTCCACATGTGTGCACACGAACTACATATACATTTCCTATATGTCAATCTATATCTTTGATACATATCAATGTATGTATTTCACATGTAGTATGTATATAGTATATATTTGTACCAGCTTCTCTGGTGGTTCAGATGGATACTTCATTAGATCATCCAGAATTATACTTTTAGTAACTAATTTTAAATACTAGTTACACAAAGCTTGGGCTTCCCAGCGGGGCGGTGGTAAAGAATCCACCCACCAGTGTGGGAGACGTGAGTTTGATCCCTAGACACGACTTAGGAACCAAACCACATCAAACAAAAATTTTACCTAGCTGGAATATGAAATATTACTATTAAGGAAGAGTCTTCTGTTGGAGAGAAAGAGTTAGCTATACATGTCTACAAATATCTATTTCTGTGTATTTTACATACCTTGCAGTTTAAAAGGATTTTTTTTTTGATAATTTGGGGAGTAAGTAGAAAATATAAGGGCATTCATATCCTAACATTATCTATGAGAAAGCTTAGAAGTGGCTGGAATCTTGATAAATATTTATCACAATATTGATAAAGTTACTAGACCACTTTCCCACAGCCAGAGAGGACTGAAGCTTGTTTTGTGATGTGCACATTGCTCACTCCACCAGCAGCTGATGTCGGTTTAACCTACTGAAGTCTTTTCATATGTGTTTCTAAGAGATCGCCTAAACTTTACTTAATATATAAATATATCCTGTATAAGTATAATATACATACATATATACACATGTATATGAGCATATATATATACATATATATATATATATACACATACACACACAGAGAGAAATACAAAGAGTATATAGAGAGGGCATACAAGTGAAAACACCCAACTATATATACACTGGACTATTTTCATCTCATAATTAGCCTGAGAAAAACAAATAACAACTTGCAGAATCTTGCATTTATTTCTTTACACTCCGGCCTATGGATTTCTTTTTTAAACAAAGAAAACCTTTTCAGCCTTAATCACAGCCCTGAGTAAATGAAAGCGTTCCTGCATATTTGAATTTCACAGGTTTTGCATTTCACACTGGGAGTCAGGCTTTCACAGTTTTTTAACTACCTTAAAACCTTGTTAACTTTCAGCTGAAATTGCTGTTTAACAATGTTCTGTTCTTGGGGGAATACAGGATCTTTGAGAAAGCAGTTTCAGGGCCTCTAGTCTGAGCAAGCTAAATCTAAAATTGGGTAGAAACGGCGCTAGCTGGTAAGAGTGACTTCAGCTTGAAGGGCAAGCGACGTAGAGACAGATGATGGGATGGAACCAAGATGAGTTCTCCCTCAGATAGGAATTGTCAGTCTCCATTCTTCCCTCCTCAAAAGGGAGATCATAGTTGTTGTTTAGCATCATCTGATAAGAGAGATTTTTATATCTTATAATCTATTAAATGCATTAAGCATCTCAGATGAAAGCCTCTCTTCAAAGGGAGAAATTTATACTACTTTTCAGAGAAGCAGCTAACTGTGATTTAATATGAAATTTTTGTTCTCCTAATACTTTATAAATAAAACTGGTGACAAACATGTTTAAAAAAAAAAAAGGTCAGTGTGGGAGAATGCTTTTCTAATGGACAAGAACAGGGGCCAGCTCTCTTGCTGCAGATCGTGGGGTAGACCAGATGCCTGGAATGGCTTTGTTCTGTTTCTATCCTGTAAGGAAAGGGTAGCAATTCATGGGTGATTCCTGGGTAATCCATATTCTCTACCTGCTCCCACCTTGTGCTTCTTCCCTGGACAACACAGCACAGAGAGGGCCTGAGTCTGAGACGGAGTTTGCCCTCAGCTGGGACCTAAGGTGGAGCATGCTGTGCTGTGCTAAGTTACTTCATTTGCGTCCAACTTTTTTGCAATCCCTTGGATGTTAGCCCTCCAGGCTCCTCTGTCCATGGGATTCTCCAGGCAAGAATACTGGAGTGGGTTGCCATTTCCTCCTCCGGGATCTTCCCAACCCAGGGGTTGAACCCACATCTCTTATGTCTCCGTCATCGACTGGCAGGTTCTTTACCACTAGTTTTCCTAAAGATTTGAATAGTCTATAGGCAAAGAAAGGGGTTGAGGTTGTTTCTCTTTGAAGTCCACCAAAGGGGAAAACAAGGGCAGAGTGAAGACTGGGCAGAAATCAGAACAGTTTAGGGTCTGTGATCAGGGATTAATTACAGATCCCCCAAAGACCACCTCAGGAGCCGACTCCGCTGTAAACACAAGAGGGTCTTTTATTCAAGCTTGAGCAGGGGCTTCCACCCACACTGACATAGTGGCCTAGGTAGGAGAGCCCCTAGTAACAGCAGATAGGCATTTTTATAGTTTGAGGGGCGGGGTGAGGGAGTTTCCGAAATTTATAAAACAGTGATTGGTGGACTTTTCACCGGTTAGTTTCTGATAGGTATTTTTAATCACAAACAACCTCCTAACTGGTGTATTTTTGGCACTCCCCGGTGTGTGGTGATTGGCCGTGTCTAGGGTAGTGATATGGGGTAAGGGGCTGGACTATTTTATGGTTATTCTAGGAACTTGGGTGTTGCTCTTGACTATAGGATGGCGGCTCCTTTTTTTAAAAAAAAACAAAAAAAACCACGGAGTCACCTAGGCTCTACAAGAGTAGAATATCTTAGGCTCTGAGGATATTGTTCCAGATTTTTAAAAGAAGTGTGCTATGCTCTTTCCTTCAAACCATTTCTTCTAAACCAGCTCCCAAGTGGCAGTTGGGAAATGTCTGGAAACATGTTTGATTGTCACAGCTGGGGGAAGGGGTATCTCCAGCCTCTAGAGGGCTGAAGCCAAGGATGCTGCAAGGCCTCCTACAATGAACAGGATGACCCTCTCCATGGATCCCAGCCTTGTGGGGAAAAAAGGGCTTTCATAACTCAGTGAAGCTGTGAGCCATGCCGTGCAGGGCCACCCACATCAGACGGGTCACAGCGAAGAGTCCTGACAAAGCATGGTCCCCTGGAGGAGGGAAGAGCAGCCCACTCCAGTACTGTTGCCTGGAGAAATCCGTGAACAGTATGGAAAGGCAAAAAGACAGGGCACCGGAAGATGAGCCCCCCAGGTCAGAAGGTGTCCAGTATGACACTGTGGAAGAGCGGAGGGTGATCACTGCTGGCTCCAGAGGAAGAAAGCGACAGGCCAGAGGGGAGCCGATGCTCAGGTGTGGCTGTGTCTGTGCTGAGAGAGAGTCCATCTGGAAAGAGCAACAATGCACAGGCAGCTGGAGTGTTAGGTCCAGGAGTTAAGGCCAATTGGAAGTGGTCAGGCAGGAGATGGCAAGAGCAAACATTGACACCTTAGGAATCAGTGAACTAAAATGGGTAGGAATGGGTGAGTTTAATTCAAATGACCATTATACCTACTACTGTGGGCAAGAATCCCTTAGAAGAAATGGCGTAGCCCTCACAGCCAGCAACAAAGAATTATCCATCCCCAATCATAGTGCCAAAGCAGAGAGCCCTTGTTCTGAGTCCACTTTTCAGATCGGATGACAATGTCTGGTAATTAAAGTGCAGAAATTATGTCAAAATGGAATCATATAACAGGATGACCAAATAAAAATTTATAGAATTATAATGTGAGCATCACAAGCCTGAAATTATTTAACCTTGTGAATAGTTTGAGCAAGGAGATCAAACCAGGCAGTCCTAAAGGAAATCAACCCTGAATATTCATTGGAAGAACTGTTGCTGAAGCTGATGTAAAGAGCCGATTCAATGGAAAAGACCCTGATGCTGGGAAAGATTGAGGGCAGGAGGAGAAGGGGATGACAGAGGATGAGATGGCTGGATGGCATCACCGACTCAATGGACATGAGTCTGAGCAAACTCTGGGAGATGGTGAAGGACAGGAAAGGCTGGCATGCCACAGTCCATGGGGTCACAAAGAGTTGGACATGACTTAGCAACTGAACAAAAATAGTCTGAGCAGAGCCATTTTTGCATTTGTTACTTCTGTGTGCATTTCAAGACTTTTTTCATTCACTTTACAAATGTTCCCCTTATAGAGAATACAGTAAGTAGGGGTCTAGGATACCAATTTCCCTAAAAATAAATAAAACAAAATAATAGGCACTTCAAATTAAGGGAAGGAACAAAAATAGCTGTAGAAATACTGAATAAAATGTAAGTGTGCCTGGTAATGTAATATAGCTTTTTTTTTTTTTAAGTACGTATTGAACTGTAAAAGAAAAAGGCATTCGGTGGGTCAGAATTGTGCTGCATTCCTCATCAGAGGTTTCCCCTCCTAGAAAGCTTTCTAGACTCCTAAGAAACAGACTCGGTGGGGTGTGAAACTGTCAAAGGCAGACAGAGGGCTTCCAAGGGGCCTGGCCTTGCATTAGGAGGCCCTGGCTCTCCATCTCAGAATGGAGCTTGCCGGGGATGAAGTCTGTTTTTTTTCTCAGACTTGGCAGCAGCTGACCAGTAAAATTCGGTCTTTGCCGGAAGTCTTAGCTCCAGCGGTGGCAAGGGTTAATATCCAACCCACCACCGCATTTTGCACAGTCTCCTGGGAGATCTCTCAATGGATTTCCACTGCCACTGGAAATAATGGATCGCAGCTGCGGCAGCCGTGGTAACACTTGATATTCCTGTCGCAAGCGAGCCGCGCTTTCAGTGGAAATGAGAAAAATCACTAACGCTGGGCTCCGGGGTACGTGGTGCTCCGGGTCAAAGTTCCTCAGGTGCCACCTCAAAGGACCTCTCACCCCAGGTTGCTTCTGGATGCGGTCCTGGGTCCACCATCTCATCACTTGAGGGGAAACACACGTAGGCAGGCAGGTAGGGAGGTAAAGGCCTGGGAAGAGCCCCTGGGAAGCGGAGATCCCCAGTAGGCGGCTGGGAAATGGATGCCTGCTTTTCACAGAGCAGTTTTCCTCTACTTAGAGGGAATCTACGGGTATTCTTTCAAAGTCAAGGAGTAAGTGCTCAAATATGTCCTGTGATTTAAAGGTAGTTAAAGTGCTTCTCCATTCCCCATGCCTCCAAACCTCTCTTCATCCATTCCTCGTGCCAAGAGTCGATCGTAACAGATACCATTCTCTTGGGATCAAACTCTGAATGGCAGGAATAGCTGGTGAAAACGCCTCCAGAGAACGATGACAGATCATTATTTAGAAAAATTCTGACAAGGGACGCTTCCTAAGACTCAGAGGCTGGGTATCTTCCCTGCTTGGATCATCTGATAAGTCAGCATCGACTCAGACAGGCATTCATTCATGGATTCAGTGACTTTATTCAGACCCTCCTTCCCCAATCATTCATTCACTAGAGAGTTTTATTAAAGTGAAAAAGGAACAGAGAAAGCTTCTGCCAGATAACAGGGTTAGCCAGAATGGCTTCAGAAAGGAGAAACTGTCCCCAAGTAGGATACACTATTGTTATGTAATCCTTAGTGCAGAGTTTAAACTGAGTTGTTTGTTGTATAATCATCAGTTCCGGGCTTAAAGAAAAAAACACTTTATGTGACTAAAACTAAGGAATGTAAAGAGAGAGAGAAAAAAAAAGACGTTTGTCCTTTCCTTCTCCTTGAGAACCCCAGGCCTCTTTCCTCCTCGGGACCCCAGAATTCTTATCAACCTGCCTAGGAATTGACTCTCTCATTTCTCCCTTTTTCTTTTAGGAGAATCATGTGGCCGCTTAGGAGAATTATGTTGCCATTAATTTTTAATTTTATATTAGAGTTGATTTACAAAGTTGTGTTGGTTTCAGGTGTACAGCAAAGTGATTCAGTTACGCATTTCCATATATTCATTCTTTTTCAGATTTTTTTCCTATGTGAGTTATTACAGATTATTGAGTAGAGCTCCCTGTGCTATACAGTAGGTCCTTGTTGATTATCTATTTTATATATAACAGTGTGTAGCTGTTCATCTCAAACTCCTAATTTATCCTTCACCCCCCACCGTTGGTAACATTGAAGTTTATTTTCAAAGTCTGTGAATGTTCCTGTTTTGTAAGTTTGTTTGTATTTGTATTATTTCTTTATAGATTCCCCATATGAGTAATATCACCTATTTGTCTCTGACTAACTTTATCACTTAGTATGATAATCTCCAGGTTCATCCATGTTGCTGCAAATGGCATTGTTTTATCCCTTTTGATGGCTGAGGAGTATCCCATTGTGTTTTATGTACCACATCTTTTTTTATCCATTCCTCTGTGTGGACATCTAGGTTGTTTCCATCACTTGGATACTATAAATAGTGCTTCTGTGATATATCTTCTCAAATCATGCTCAATTGGTTTCATGCCAGACTTTTGCCAAGCACAGTGCAATGTCAATGACATGATGTAATTTTTAGGGGGCATGCTCACCATTCCCATCAACCACCCTGGAGAAGTGATCTCTCAGGTTTCCCAGACCCTACAGTGATCTCAAACAAGACCAAAGTTCACCCCTCTGCACTGCTGCATTGCAAATAATAAATATATATAGAAAACATGGGCCTCCCTGGTGGCTCAGTGGTAAAGAATCCGCCTGCAAGGCAGGAGATGTGGGTTTGATCCCTGGGTTGGGAAGATCCCCCCGAGGAGGAAATGGCAGCCCACTCCAATACTCTTGCCTGGAAAAATCCCACGGACTTTGGAGCTTGGCAAGTTACAGTCCACAGGGTCGCAAAGAGTTGGACATGACGGAGCAACTAAACGACAATAACAGCCTAGAAAACATACTGTTTGTTTTATGCTCTGCTCAGTATGACATGTTTTTAATGCTAGATATTGTGTGTCTATAGAACGTGTATCTACATGTATGTAGATAAGGGAGCTTTGTGAGACTTTCCCAGGAACCCTCAGTCCTGGGCAATGCTCAGAATGGACTGGGACAGGATTTTAAAGTATCAGGAAGTACTGGGGCTACTTGATGATGTCATGGAGGTCCCTGGAGAAAATGTGATCATTAAGTGAGTTGCATGTGGTGATAAGAAGCCACTAAAATAAACAGAACTTCTCTGTAATTACTAAATTTCCCAGAAAAACAATTAGAGTGCTTGAGATATTCTGTGTCTGTCTTCTACTGAGTTAAAAGTTTCCATAGTGCCCAGTTTTTGGAAAGTGCTTGTTGAAACTGTGCAGAATAACCCAAAAGAAAAGAATCAGAGGCCTCTCTGGGGGATCTGACAGCAATTTTTGCTGTGTTTAATTTTATTTTAAAACAGTTAGGAGCTCTGAAATAAAATGGAATAAATGGACTTATTCTATGTGGAAAGCGTGATTGCTTTCAAATCCCTTTGCATGATGTAAATTCTGAGTTGTAATGCTAAAACAGCAGCTTTGTATCATAGTCAGTCATATATATGGGTGTGATGTATACTATATATGCATATTATATAACAGAGTAGTTTATGTGTGTGAGTATAAACATATATATTCCTTGTATACAAGGGCTTCCAGGTGGCGCTGCAGTAACGAATCTGCCTGCCAGTGCAGGAGATTCAAAGGACGTGGGTTCAATCCCTGGGTCAAGAAGATCCTCTGGAGAAGGAAATTGCAACCCACTCCAGTATTCTTGCCGGGAGAATCACATGGACAGAGGATCCTGGTGGGCTACAGTCCACGGGGTCGCAAAGAGTCGGACATGACTGAGAACACACACACATATCATGTGTAAACTATCATAACAATTCATTATCACATTTCCTGCCGTAACAGTCAAGCTCTTAGCAGCTGGAATTCCAGGATAGAAATATGTCTCCACATCATCAAATCCTTATGAAAATATTGGAATGGTAAACATGAAAGCTTTCCCTGGAGTATATTTTCACATGCATTAAATGTAAAATAAAAAAATTGTACAGATGTAATTTGCATCTTTAAATCAAGACTGAGATGAGAGTGGCAAAGAGATGCAGACTTGAGAAGTTAGGAAGGGATATTTGAAGGCATGTAAATCGAAGACACAATCCATGAAATTCAGAAGGGAATGGCAACCCTCTCCAGTACTCTTGCCTGGAAAAATCCCATAAACAGAGGAGCCTGGCCGGCTTCAGTCCAGGGGTTCACAAAGAGTCAGGCACGACTGAGCAGGCACACCCACTTGAGTTCATGTTTCTAGAAGACGGGTCGAATTTGTCTTTATCAAAGCAGCATCGAGATTCTCTGACTCAGTGCAGATGCTGAATAACATTTGTGAGACGCACAAGCAAAAAGGTGAATGAAGGGGTTGTTTGACTGTGATGTGTGGCATGCCCGACCAGAAAGAAGATGTGCTTATGCTTTCCTAGCATTTCTGGCATCTAAGAGACATGCGTACAGCACATCATACATCTCGAAGGATACAGAAGATGGAAGAGATGACCGTTCTCCAAGGCTGTCAGGGAGGAATGTCTGGAAAGCTCCCATTTTATAAATAATCTACCAAATTTAAACCTTGTTCAAATGTTTATAACAGAGAACATGTTTTTAGTGGTGGCCAGAGAGCAGGGACTTCTAGCATCTATTAATATTCTGCCAACTTCTGGTTACTAAATTTATCATCAGGGATGGATGCTATTTTCTGCATCATATAGAATTTTCTGTTAAAACTGAAACTAAATTTAGAGAAATAACATACAGAATTATGTGTAGGCTTCACTCATATGTGATAAAAATAAATACCGGCGTGCATGTACTCACGTACTTAATGTGGGTCATTTTTTTTTTTTTAATGTGGATCAACCTCTATTATTTTCACTACTGGAGCTGGGCAGAAGTGTTGATAATTTTAAAATGATCTATGGTTCTCTTCAGAATGCAGTTTTAGTCTTTAGGTTTTATAGGTTTGTATTGCTTTTGAAGGGGCTTCCCAGGTGGCTCAAGTGGTAAAGAATTCACCTGCCAATGCAAGAGACATACATTTGATCCCTGGATCGGGAAGATCCCCTGGAGAAGGAAATGGCAACCCACTCCAGTATTCTTGTCTGGAGAATTCCATGGACAGAGGAGCCTGGTGGGCTACAGTCCACGGGGTCACAAAGAGTCAGACACGACTGAAGCGACAGAGCTCACAGACATTGCTTTTGAAACCAACTTTAGGCAAAGTGATGAAGTTACTTGGGAGACCGAATTCCAAGTGAAGCTGATCATTTTAAAGATCCACTGCCTGATTCTTCCTTTAAATACCCTAACCTTGTATATGTTGAGCATAGGGAACATCTTTTCCCCTCGGAATATTACACAGCATCCATTTATGACTCAGATTCTTCTTAGAATGAAGACATTAAAAGGTCTTGGTTTTATGGGAATGCCTTCATATCTTTAGGTAAAATACGACTAAATGAAATATAAGGAGATGTTGACAAAAACAAGTCCCAGACAAGGTACATTATTACATATTCTCTGTCTTTGCTAATCTCATTGGACTGAGAGCAGCTGCAGACCTCCTGTGGGAACCAGCAAGGCTGCCTGGCAGCTGGGAAGCACCTGTTGGGCTGGTGGTTGTGGCTGGAGTCCATTGTGATTGGACAGAGCGTCTATTTCTGATTGGCTGTTGCCCACACTCTACCAGTTCTTAAATACTCTCAACACCAATCCTGGGCACAGATAGCCATTCTGTGTTCGTGATGCTTATATATTTCGTCTGTGTCCTGAACAAGGTTCCCTGTATCAGAATTTGAGTGAATGAAGGTTATGTTTGGCCAGTTTCATTATGGAGGGGAGAAGGGTGCAATACACTATAAAATAGGTTAGATGCTCTAATTTTTAGAATACTTTAAAAGAAAGTAGATAGAACGGCAAACAACACAGATGACTGATGAACAGACGTACGCTGTCAGTCGGGTAGGCAATCGATTTATTATGCCTTATGTTGCTCCTTGGCAACTTGATGCTGTTAATGGTTTGGAAAAGCAAGGACACCCACAGGGGGTTAATATATTTTATTTAACTATGGATTTTTATTTTTACAGGGCATCCTTTTTTTTTTTTTCTTTCTATATTTGCAAAGAACCCATGAATGGCATAAGAATGAAGACTTATTCCTAGCTTCACTTCCTACTCTTGTCAGAAATATTAAGTCAGGAAAAACAAGGAGGCACGCAGTTGCTGGAGGAGTGGTGATCCCTCTATGTAGACCTGAACCCACCTCTATCTGACATTCGCCATTTGCTCGAACAAATGAACGAATAACGGCACATCACAACACTTTTATTCCCGAAAGTCAGGCTGTGAAGGTACGCTTCGTGGCTAGACGCAGCTGGAAATCATTGGGAAACAGAGTACGGTGCAAAAGAGTTTTAAAAACCACATGGTCTAAATGATATTTTCGTAGTGCTCCAAGCAATTTTCTTCCACCATCAAATGGTTTCAAGACGCTCCAGCTCAAAATTACCTACAAAACGTAAATGCCAAAAAAAAAAAAAAAAGTAAACTGCAGTGCGTTAGGACAAAACAATCCAGTAACCCCGGAGGAAATTCCTTGTCAAAATTGTGAATGGGACACTCTGTGGTACAGACAGCCAGTACCCAAACTCTCACCCAAACACGCCGGGACCTACCCGCCACAGGGCAGAGGGGAGCGATCCGCACGTGATGCTGAGAGGCACGGAGTCGGCTGCCTCCATCTATTCCTGCGGATGCTGATGGGCAGAGTTCTCCATCACCCACGAAGGGGCTCCCATAAGCGAACAACGGCTTACTGTGAGGACCCTGTGGTATGGAAAGTCTTCATTTCAGGTGTTTCTGAGTTAATAGACATGTTAGTCAAAGAAAGACTTAGAACACCTTTCCCCACAGTGTGTTCTATCAGGAACCAGCTACCTGCTCATAATTAGAAGTCTTACCACTAACCTGTATCTGTAATTTTGCTCGTGATTCTTCGTGGGGTGACTTCTATTGAATTTGATTCTCTAAGGGCTTGATGCCATACATTTCTTCCTTTATATTTTTCTAAATACGAAAAGAAATGCTGTCGTGTGGTGATGTCATCAGATGATATGTCCATCTTTCTTTAGCTAATTAAATATATTGGTAGCGGTGGTTTAGTCGTTAAGTCATGGCCAACTCAGGCTCCTCTGTCCATGGGATTTTCCAGGCAAGAATACTGGAATGGAATGGGTTGCCATTTCCTTCTCCAGGGGACCTTCCTGACCCAGGGATTGAACCCCTGTTTCCTGCATTGGCAGGAGGATTCTTTACCACCTGAGTCATCAGGGGAGCCCGATTTATTTAACCTACTGCATGCAAATAAATTTTCTAAGTGCTTTACATGAAAATTCACTTACATTTCAGAAAAATAATTGATTATCCCCATCTCACAAATGAGAACATTATATTTCAGACACATTCAACAAACAGCACAATATGATAAACTTTGTTGTTAGTTGAACTGGGATTTTTCAATTTCCAGTCTCTTTTCAAATATATGAAAAATATGCCTGTCAGAAAAGAGTAAAACTAGCACAGGAGTTAATTCTTTCTCATATTAAGACGCCATAAGCATGTCTTGGTGGAAACACATCATGAAGGCCAAGCATGAAACCATAAACATGTCCTAAATTAAAATGTCTCATTTTGCTATGATGCAAGCAGGATGGGCATCTGGGACAGGGTTAAAAAGTATATAAGGGGAGATTATTAAGATGTAAGACACCCAGAAACCATCAGGAGATGTATAAAATGTGTAAGGATGTTGGTGAAGCTTAGCAGGAGCACACACGGATACAGCTGGAAAGCTTTGCGAAAATTTCTTTCTCTAGGCAGATGCTAATGAAACACCTTGGTAGACCTCTTCCTAAGAGTTCATATGCGTCTGTACAGTCATAATCGGGGGCTTCCCAGGTCGTGCCAGTGCAGGAGACATAGGAGAGGTGGGTACAGTCCCTAGGTCAGGAAGATCCTCTGGGAAGACAGAATGTTCAAAAAGGAAAGAGCAGCTGCCAGACTGTTAGCTTGAAATGACATTTTATTGCCTGCTCACCCTGCTACAGGGGCGGGCACAGCAATCCGCTCCAGTGTCCTTGCCTGGGCAATCCCACTGACAGAGGAGCCTGGCGGGCTACGGGGTCACAGAGAGGCGGACACGGCTGAAATGCCTTAGCACAAGCACAGTCATAGTCTACTCACTTTAGTTTTCAAAGACAGTTGAGAGCGATTTTTAACGCTCTGAAAAATCAAGTTCTCTCTATTCTCAACCTTTGGAGAAAGGTGACGAGGTACCAACCACTGGCAAACTACAGTCTCCAGGCCATTTGGATCCTTTTCCTGTTTTTCTTTTTTAAATAAAGTTTTATTGAAAAACTGCTCTAGGCTTATTTATTTATGGGTTGTCTATGGCGGCTTTCATCCTGCAACAGCAGGGCAAATCATCTGCTTTGCACTGGCCCCAGAGGGACCATCTGGCTGCAAAGCCAAAAATATTTACAGTCTGATGCTTTACAGAAAAGTTTTGCCAACCCCTGACCTGGATGATTGTAGCATATGTTAAAAAAAAAAAGAAAGAAAGAAATAAGAAAGGAAATAAAGACTATTGAGCCCTTAGCCTTGTAGACACAGGGAGACAGAGTTGAAATTTCATGCTCCTTCCCAGACACTGGTCCCAGTGGCATGCCATCTGTCATGGTACCATCGTGACGTTATTGCAGAGGGCATCTATTTGGCCTAGTTGCAGTAGCGCCACAGATGGAATTTGCAAAAAGAAAAGAGAAGCTGCCAGACTCTGTTAGTCTGAGATAGCATTTTATTGACTCCTCACCCTGCTACAGGATTTCAGCTCCCTTACTTCATCTCTGCCCAAACAGTCAAACTCCTTCAATGTTTTTAATAAGAGGCAATTGGTTTTTAGGATTTTAAACAAATCTCTGTGGCATTCAAATATTTTTCACAACTGTCATAGAGATTATATTTTGGTACAGATTCACTGTTGAGTTAGCTCTTTCACAGAAAAGATGTTAAAATGGTTGAAGTCATGGAGAGAAACCAGTAGTAGACACGCGCGCGTGACTTGTGCAGGGCAGGCATCAGCTCTTGCTGCCTAAAGTGTAGCACAGAAAAGTTGATGAATGTGAAGGTTGGAGAGGCTTTATGTTTAGCTGTGGATACAACGCAGCATTCTAGAACTTAAAATTGGCTGGGGAACTTTGAAAGAAGGATGACAAGGATGATCCAGAACTTCATAGCCTCTTACTGCTGAATGCCATGAGACAGCTCAACATTCTGATAATTTAGCTTCCAATCAGCTCAGGAAAATTCCTAGGGAGTGATAAAATTACACTGGCATGTAATTATTTATCACATTTTGTTACCAAATATATCAAAACTTTGTATGGCTCAAACCATATGTCTTTAAGTATCAGCAATGTAAACATTTGCTATAACATGGCTTGGTCTATTAGTAAGATGTTAGACACGTTTCTGGGCTTCCCAGCTGGCTCAGTGGTAAAGAATCCACCTGCAATGCAAGAAACTTTGGTTCAATCCCTGGGTCTGGAAGATTCCCTGGAGAAGGAAATGGCAACCCACTTCAGTATTCTTGCCCGGAGAATCCCAGAGACAGAGAAGTTAGGCGTACTACTGTCCATGGGGTTGCAGAATGAGTCAGACACGACTGAATGACTAAGCAAAAACAAGAACATGTCCCTAAAAGAAGTTAAAGCAGAACCTGTAACATACTTGTGGAATAATGGATTGACATACTTAACCTATAATTGCTTTCTGCTATCTAACCACTATTTTATGTAATTCGGGGACCCCAAGTTTTTTTTTTTTTAACAAAAGGACTGTTGTAAAAGGTAATGGGTACATTACTATCATTCACGAAACCAAACAGAAAATTAAATTACTTTTAGTTTGTCTTTTTGAACTATTAATAGTTCCTTCACCTATTTAGGCATAAAACTACCCTAATCATCAGTGAGACACACAAATACATGTAATTTAAATCTTTAAATGCAATTTGTACTAACATGAGGTTGCATTCATTGATTTTCTGATGATATTAAAATTATCTCATAGAAGACCTATTGAAGCACAAAGGTGAATAAGCAAAAATGCACATTCTGATAAATGCTTGTATTTGAATATGATGCTTCCCTTTATTTGTAAATACTGATTAAATAATTGGAGGGGAAAAGATAATATAGAGAGTCTGTCAATGTTTTTGTGTCTTTGAAGACACCCTGACAAATTAAGCAAAAACATTTGAAACTTTGAATGAGCATAATTTAAAAATCTGTCCATTTTCCAGAAACTAATGTGCTGAGTTTTGCCAATCTCTGGTTAGACATTTCATTGACCACCCAGACCAAAGGCAATTTATGTGAGCCTTCTGAGGTACACCCATCCATTAAATGGCCACAAAACAAAATGCCAAGTAACGCATCCCAGTCCGAGTAGGTGCTGTCATGCTCTAGAAATTATTCAATGGCTTGTCTATTTCTGGCTTTGTGAATGAGCAATTCTCAGCTGCTCTTCCTCTTAAAATAGGAAGGAATTTTCCACACCCAGAATCCAGTTGCTGTGCTGGGGATTCTCTCTGTGACCAGACTCCATGCTCTGCCCTTATCTCTGTTTCTCCACCTGGAACTGATTTCACAGTGTGGCTTTACCTGAGTTCCTTGGATCGTTAGCTTCGGGTTGGGTTTGGTCAATGGGCAGCAGTGACAGGAGAAGAAGAGTATAAGGAGAAAGACAGGCATGTTTGTCTCCATGACTGCTCTCAGCTGGGCTGCAACATTGGTGATATGTATTTTTGTCCCCTACCTACAGCCACAGCTCCTTAGGGGTGCCCCCTCTGCTGGGGGTACTGTGCCCGCCAGGTTACAGGCAACGCCTTGCCCTTGCTTTGCCCTCTCAAGCTTGGAGGTGGGAACCCCGGAATAGTATCACCCATAAACGTTCAGCACCCCTCAATGGTCCCTGTCCCTCTTCCCACCCCATCTGTAAATAGATGCTCCCTTTTATGTCTGACTTTATTGAGGTATAATGGACAAAAGAAAACTGTATATATCTAAGGTGTACAGCAGGCTTCTCAGGTAGCTCAGATGGTAAAGAACCCACCTGCCAATGCAGGAGACATGGGTTTGATCCCTGGGCCAGCAAGTTCCCCGGGAGAAGGAAAGGGCAATCCACTCCAGTATTCTTGCCTGGAGACTTCCATGGACAGAGGAGCCTGGCGGGCTACAGTCCGTGGGGTTGAAAAAGAGTTGGACACGGCTCAGTGACTACATAACAGCAAAGGTGTACAACATGATGGTTTGATGTGTGTATCTGCTGTGAAATGGTTACCAGGATCGAGGTAATCGACCCCTTCAACACCTCAAATAGTTACCCGTTTGTGTGGTGAAAACGTACAAGAACCACCCTCTTAGCAGATTTCAGGCTCATGACGCGGCATTGAGAGCTGTAGTCACCGTGGTGCACGTCGGCTCTCCAGAATCTGTACATTTATTAAAGGTTGTTTTTAAAGTGTGGACCATTTGAAGACTCTTTATTGAACTTGTTACAATATTGCTTCTGTTTTATGTTTTGGTGTTTTGGCCATGAAGCATGCAGGAACTTGGCTCCCCAACCAGGGATTGAACCCACGCCCCCGCATTGAAAGGTGAAGTCTTAATGACTGGACCACCAGGAAAGTCCCAGAACGTACGCATTTTATAACTGGAAGTTTGGATTTTTGACCAACATTTTCCCTATTTCCTTCACTCCACCTCTAAGCCCCTGGAAATCACTGTCCAGACATCTAAATACTTTGATGCTTTTAGATTCTACATGTGAATGAGGTCATGTTATTTTGTCCTTGCCTTTCTTTGTCTATCCTCCAAGGTAATCCATATTTTTGGAAGTGGCATGATTTCCTTATTTTTAATGACTGAATGATATCCATTGTGTATAGATAGCCCACTTTCTTTATCCATTATTCATTGATGAACATAAATTGCTACTGTATCTTGGCTGGTGTGAATGACGTGGCAATGAAGAGGGGATACTGGTGTCTCTTTGAGGCACTGATGCCATTTCTTTCGGAGACGCACCCAGAAGTGGGACTCCTGGGGTCAGCTGTAGTTAGTGTCAACAAGGGTGTGAAGAAAAGGGATCTTCTTGAACCCTGGATGTGAATACAGAGTTGCACAGCCACAGTGGAAAACAGTAGGGAGAATCCGCAAAAAACTTAAAAATAGAGCTGCCGTGTAAGCTGACAATAGCCCTTCCTCTCCAGATCCTTTGCATGGATCTTCCCTTCAAGTGAGGACCTCTCTGGAAGACGGAGGCCCCTCTGACAATATGTTGCTGCAGATTATCCACAAATCTAATTTGCTTTTCACAATTTATCAGTGAAAATTGAATATAAGATAGAAAAATAAAGAGAAGAAATGTGACAGGTTAATTCTTACAGGAATTTAGTTAAAATAGAAGCTCTTCAGGGTGCTAGTGGGGCTACTTTTATGGGATTAATTAGGGATGGTCAAGGGTCCAGGTCCTGTTTCTCAGTATGTTTTGGAGTCTTCTGCCAAAGATTTGATCTCAGTTTCTAATAGGTCTATTTAAAAGGCTACAAAAGTTGGTAACATAACCATAAGGACAACATGAGCTGTTGCCCTGGATGTGTGTAGAGTAACTAAAAGGCACTTTGCTCTTTCAAGATACATTTTCTTGCAAATCATCAGCATTTTCAGCTGACTGACACTGCTAAAACTGTATTTTGAAATTTAAAGCTGAAAAGCAATTTCTTTATTCTAGGTTATATTTTCCTTTTTCTTGAAACTATTTAAGTCATTATATTAGCAAGTCATGAGCAACTGTGGACAATTAGGAATTACCTGGAAGAAATGCATATTCATTGTAAGTCCAGATAATGTCTTTATACCTAGATAAGTGAGTGAGTTGTCTGTATCTATTTCACGTGTACTCAGTCCAGCTCCTCGTGACCCCATGGACTGTAGCTCACCAGGTTCCTCTGTCCATAGGATTCTCCAGGAAAGAATACTGGAATTGGTAGCCATCTCTTTCTCCAGGGAATCTTTCTGACCCAAGGATCAAATCTGCATCTCTTGCATTGGCAGGCAGCTTCTTTACCATGACCACAACTTGGGAAGCCCATCTATTTCACATAGGTCAATATTTATATTGATAGAACATCCCTGTGTATATAAAGCATGCTCTCTACCTATAAAATATCATATAGCTATGGAATGAATTGCTATTTTATTAAGAACAGTGGTATAATAATAATAATGGGGCTTCCCTGGTGGCTCAGGGGTTAATGCCAATGCAGCATATGTGGATTTGATCCCTGGGTTGAGAAGATTCCCTGGAAGAGGACATGGCAGCCCACTCCAGTGTTCTTGCCTAGAGAATCCCATGGACAGAGGAGCCTGGCGGGCTACAGTCCATGGGGTCACACAAGAGTCAGACCTGACTTAGCAACTAAACAACAAAGTCTAATAATAAAATTGAGTGGAAGTGGACCAAATACATCAGTGTTTTTACCTTTCATGCAGGGATAATCATGCAGTGATAGATGTCAATATTATAAATAAATACAAAGTCTCCCATGACAACCACATAAATCAGTTTCACTAATAGCTAGGTTGATTTGTTACTTTCTCTATAAATGTCTCTCCAACTGCAGCATAAATTGTAAAAGCTATTCACTGTAAAACACCATTGTAGATATTTTTCCATTCAGAAACCCACACTGAATGTGATTGTTCTTGTAAATCAATGGAAATGTGATGCATGAAAACTGAAGGAGTAAGGGTTGATGGTTTGATAGCATAGCAGTTGTCATTGTGGTAAGACTGTATAAAAACCAAATATAGATTTTGCATTTATTACATTAGTCACCCATCCACTGCTAAAAGCAAAATGGTTACAAATGGGTTTCATCAAATATTATACTTCTGATTATTCTTAGTCCCAACCTTAAAAAAGGCTGACTTACCCAATCAATTTGCAATGTTTGCATTATTAAGAACATATTCTCTTCATACCATTGAGAAAAGCATCTGTAGATCAAGTTCTCATGCCAGACCATTGCCTCTGGCCAAAGCTTTCTTCTTAACAACATAAAAAGTAAAAAATGCAGAAAACAGCGAGTCCCAGAAAATTCGGTTTGAATGCCTGGCATTCCTTTAATAGAAATTGCAGGTAGAATTTCATCTGTGTTAGTCAGGGTTTCAGGGTAGCAGGTAGGCTGTAGCGCTAACTGTCAGATTTCTATGAGTAATTCAATTGGCATGGAATAAATTTGGTTATATTTTTACTGCTTGGTATTTCAAGGTTTTTAAAATTTTTTTCCATTGTGGTGGTGGTGGTGGTGGTGATGGAGGTTCAGTCTCTAAGTCGTGTCCAACCCTCTTCAGAGATGGACCCAAATATAAAACAAGGCAGTGTGGCAGTTTTACCCACTAATGGCTCATCCTCGATATCTCCCTCAATCATAATCATCATACTATCTCCCGCTTTGAAAAACTAGCTTATTTTTGGTTACATGTGATCAGTTGAACCCACGTATTTGTAACTTCTTACCCACAAAACTGCACAAATAAGAGAAAGGAATAAAAAAGACATCAGTTGTGGAGTTCAGGCAACACCGTGGTTTCCTACAGCAATGCCTGCTTCCTGGCATTCACAGGATGGGCAGTCTCCCCATGTTGCGCCAAGGACAGTCTCTGTGACCGATTTGTTGTTCTCGTGCCATCGCTCAGTTGTGTCCGACTCTCTGTGGCCCGCGGACTGCAGCACGCCTGACTCCTCTGTCCTCCACTGTCTCCTGGAGTTTCTCAGATTCATATCCACTGAGTTAGTGATGCTGTATAACCATCTTATTCTCTGCTGCTGCCTTCTCCTTTTGCCTTCAATCCTTCCCAGCATCTGGGTCTTTTCCAATGAGTGGGCTTTTTGCATCAGGTTGCCAAAGTATTGGAGCTTCAGCATTTGTCTTTCTGATGAATATTCAGGGTGGATTTCCTTTAGGATTGACTGGTTTGAACTACTTGCTGTCCAAGAAACACTCAAGCGTCTTCTTCAGCACCACAATTTGAAAGCATCAATTCTTTCGTGTTTAGCCTTCTTTGTGGCAAAAGTGAAGTCTATGACCTGGGACCAGTTCAGTTCAGTTGCACAATCATGTCTAACTCTTTGCGATCCCATGGACTGCAGCACGCCAGGCTTCCCTGTCCATCACCAACTCCTGGAGCTTGCTCAAATTCATGTCCGTTGAGTCAGTGATGCCATCCAACCATCTCATTCTCTGTTGTCCCCTTCTCCTCCTGCCTTCAATCTCCCCCAGCATCAGTACCAGTCAGTTCTTTGTATCAGGTGGCCAACATATTGGAGTTTCAGCTTCAGAATCAGTGCTGTCAATCAATATTTAGGACTGATTTCCTTTAGGATGGACTGGTTGGATCTTCTTGCAGTCCAATGACCCTCAGGAGTCTTCTCCAGCACCACAGTCCAAAAGCATCGATTCTTCGGTGCTCAGCTTTCTTTAAAGTCCACCTCTCACATCCATACATGACCACTGGAAAAACCACAGCTTTGACTAGATGGACCTTTGTTGGCAAAGTCATGTCTCTGCTTTTTAATATGCTGTCCAGGTTGGTCACCTGTGATATTAGGTTATAAAAGAATATTGCTTTTCTCTCTCTCTCCATCCTTCTCCCCACCTCCTGTCTCTTTTCCTCTCATCTCTTATTCTGATGAACAATCCAACAGAGAGGCTTCTGTAACTTTCTGACCAATGACGAGTGTAGCCACCAGCTACATGAGTGCTCTTGGGATGGGTTTTCAACCTACTTGAGTTTTTAGATGACAGCAGCCCCAGATGAAAGCTTGACAGCAGTCTCACGGGAGACCCTAAGCTAGCACCACCCAACCAAGCCCTCCCAGATTCCTGAGCCTCAGAACCTGTGAGATATGATGTTTCATCAGCTGAGTTTAAGGTCCTTTGTTACACAGCAATAGATAACTAGTATATATATCTACAATGAGCAAGAAATCAGGAGAGCTTCGCACAGACAGTAGATAAGGAAAATAACAGAAATGCAGGTGCTAATTAGAGATGTTTGCAGAAGTTATGAATGAGGATCAATTTAATTCATGTCAGAGCACTGCAGAAAGACTCAGAAATTGGAGTCACAAAATATCAAAGAAGATAGAGCAAGAGGGTAAAAATAGGAGAATTACATAAAGGTATGTGTAACAAACAGCGGTAAAGAACCCACCTGCCAATGCCAAAGACATAACACCAGTTCGATTCCTGCATCTGGAAGATCCCCTGAGGATGGCATGGCAACCCACTCCAGTTTTCTCCCCTGGAGAATCCCACGGACAGGGGAGCCTGGCTGGCTACCGTCCATAGCGGTGCAAAGAGTCAGACACGGCTGAATTGACTTAGCACCTATGCACATGGTTAAGAAACAGCCAGCTACCTAGATGAGGGAGGGAAGCTGCATCAGAGACCTGCAAATTGTGGGGCCAGCCATCGGGGAAGGTTGGTTCGGGGTGATGAACCTGAAACAGGAAGGTCAAGGGAAATTTCATGCATCAAATAATCAGACTGTTGGCCACGTTCTGACTCTTAACTCAAGCATATGTGAGAGAAGACTATGTACCTGCTAACATGGATGGGAAAGCTTTAGGTTCTTTCCAGGAAAGTGCTCCCCACCCAGCACATGCCTTACCTATACACTCAGAGAGAGGGAGAGAGAGACAGAGAGAGAGAAAGAGAAGGGGAGGAGAGAAGGGAGAGAAAGGGAGAGGAGAGAGAGAGAAGGGGAGGGGAGAAGGGAGAGAGGAGAGGAGAGAGAGAGAAGGGGAGGGGAGAAGGGAGAGAGGAGAGGAGAGAGAGAGAAGGGGAGGAGAGAAGGGAGAGAGGAGAGGAGAGAGAGAGAAAGGGGTCAAATCTACGGTTTGGAGATTCCCAACAAAACAGCAGAGGGGCTTCCTTGGTGGCTCAGTTGTAAAGAATTCACCTGCAGTACCGGGGACTAGGTTGGATCCCTGGGTCAGGAGGATCCCCTGGAGGAGGGTCTGGCAACCCACTCCAGTGTTCTTGCCTGGAGAATCCCACGGACAGAGGAGCCTGGCGGGCTGCAGTCCACGGGGTCACAGAGTCACACACGACTGCAGTGACTGAGCACAGCAATACAGCAGAGCCGCACCAGTCTTCTTAAATGAAACCCACCAGTTGATAAAGTCCCTGTCACAAACACTGACCTTCCAATCAGCTTCTCAATGCTTTATCCTTTAATGTAAATGAAAAGTACTTTTCATCAGACCCTGGAAAGCCTAAACACCTAAAACACGGAGATTTAAAAACAAAAAAAAAAGAGGTGAAGAATAACTCAGTGGAAATGGATACAATTCAGGGATTAGATTAAAACTTTAAAAATACACACTTTATAAACTTAAATTTACAAGAGGATATAATGTATGGAATCCATATGCAAGAACAGGATGGAAGAAATAAGAAAGAGAAAAATAGATTTTGCAAATAAACATGAGTCACACTTCTTGAAAAAAAGAGTAGAATGAAAAGATCACTTAGAGGTCAGAGAGCAGAAAAATTTTAAATGATCAGCAATCACAGAGGAAAGATATGAAAATTAGCTGGTACATGAGGTCTTCAGTCTAGCTAATTATAGCCTCAGAAAGGAAAGGAAAAGAAATCTTAGGGAAATAAATAATCAAAGATCTTCTAGCAAAAAAAAAACAACGAATGTTTACCATGACAAAACTTGAAATTTTATGTTGAAAGTAACCATCCACTGACAGGCAAAAAATAAGGGGAAAGATACAATAAAAAGTCAATGTGATTGACAAATACTTTCAAATGGAAATTAAGGTAAAGGGGTCATTGATACCTGATCATACTTTTTATTTTTTTTTTCAAAATGGTAAGCCTATTTATAGCCAATTATCTATTTCCTTACACAATTAGGCCTAATTATTATTTATATGTTTGCCTTGTTTTAAATCATTTTCCTGATTTAGTCAATGTACCACCTTTCTTTAAAACTCAAGCAGCCACTATTTGTTTTGTTTTTGGTTTTGCCACCCGTGAGCTGAGCACAAGTGTTTAGGGTCTCGCCGTGTTTACTTAGGTCCAGTTTTTCATTAGCCAAGTGGTAAAAGTTATTTTCATATTGGGAAAAATGTTGGAATATGCAACATGTGATGCAAAATATCCCTCCTCACTCATTTATTTATGTATTTTTTTCCTCCCTAAAGTATAGTACATGCCTAATGCCTTCTCGCATGTATTAATTTAATGAAATGCCTCTTTACAAGGATTGCTTGCTAATGATAGGATTTGAGTTGTGGCAAAGCAGTATTTAGGGTATTTATTTTTAAACAGGGATAATAGGTGTATTTATGGACAGATGGCCCCATTTCCCTTAGAGATTCGTGGACATTTTTTTGAAGGTTATTTTCTGGCAAGTACAAGCTTCTTCCCGGGTGTGGAACCATTCAAAGTGAAACTACTTGCAAATCACATTTAACATCCCAAATATCTGCATTCACACAGTCATGTATTTTTTTTTTTTTAAACCAATGACTGGTAGTCCATGTGGTTGGGAAGTCTATAAGCTATGCCTGGAGTGGAAGGAAAAAATACATGTTATATATATTTACATATATAACTTTTGATATGTTTATATCAAGTATTTAATAACTGAAAGAGTCAGAGCAGGAGTTTATACTTTTTAAAACAGTATAAAGACCAGTGGCAGAGACAAAGTATCTATTTCGGTCTTGCCTCTAAAGAAAGCAGAATTAATCTTCCAGGAGACGTTTATTAACTGAGAGGATGATCTCACAGTGTGGATTCCACCTGATGTACTTTTCACTTTAATATGTGTTTAATTCTGACCTTGGAGACACTACCTCATAAGGGGTAGACCAACAGCATGAAAATGACAAAAGAGCCTCTGAATATTTTTACTGGGGATGACCGCCTTGGGCAGGGAGAAGCCCAAATGCTAAGGTCAGTGGTGAGACATTGACTTGGCCAACATTCACCAGCTTAACCAAGCGTGAAAACAGGTCTCCAGCCAAGTCCGTCGTGGTGGGCAAAGGGAATCTGGAAAAGGCTTTGAATGAGCAACAGTTGGTTAGCGCATTGTGTTTATGAGAATAAGATCATGGACTTCATCCCAGCCTCATCCAGTGAACATCATTTATTTCCATGACCACCGACTGAACCACTTGGGCTTGCCAACAACATCAGAAATGCTCACATTTGGTTACCAGGGCAGTTGGGCAAGAAGCCGCTCAGGACTAGTCTACTCGAGGCTGCGGGATGAAAAGACTCCGCTGACATGGTCGGCATGACTGCGTCTGCATAATCTACATTTTAAAATTTATTTTTAACTGGAGGGTATTTGCTTTGCAATGATGTGTTGGTTTCTGCTATACAACCAACCTGAATCGATTGGTTATACAACAACGTGAATCAGCTCTAAGGGTATATGTATCCCCTCCTTCTAGAACCTCCCTCCCACCTCGCCCCCACCCCACTAACTCTAGGTCATCACCGCACTGAGCTGAGCTTCCAGCACCTTCCCATGAGCTCTCTAATTTACACGTGAGAGTGCATATACGTCAGTGCTGCGTTGCTCTCTCAATTCATCCCACCCTCCCCTTCCTCTGCTGCGCCCACGAGTCTGTTCTCTATGTAATCCTCGCTAATGTCCGGCTGAATTAGGGTGTGTAGGAGAAACCAGTTTTTCAAGTCAAACGCTTCACACTCATGATGATTTTCAGAAGTGGCACAATATGACTTACAGGGGTATACCCGCTCCTCAATTTCCCTGATATTTACATCATAAAATAAAGGGTGAGAGGAGAAGCTTGTCGATATTAGGCTCTTTTCAATCAAATAATAAAAGAGCAACTTGCAAACCATGACATTATTTTCAGAGCCATGCAGAGGTAAATGTGAGTTGAGGACCACTGCAGTTCCTGGTGGTTTCTTTGCTGAAAAATGGTGGTGATGGGGGTGGTGGAGATAGAGTTGTTGCCGTGATTAGAAATGAAAAGAATGATGGCTTGGTGCTGGTGGAAGTGGCTGTGGAGATGAGGATGTTCGGGAGGATGGTGGAGGTCCTGGCAGTGATTCAGAGGTGGGGATGCTGGGGCAAGCGGTGCTGGTGTAGATGGTAATGAAGAGGTCATGGTGACGTAACTATGGGAGATGAAGCTGTTAATGGCATATCAGAGATGATGGAAGAGCCTTTGGTGTTAGAGGTGATGGTGGAGTGGAGACAGTGTTAGAGATGGACACGGAAGTGTTTGGGTTGGAAGCGGTGGACATGATGGGTGGGGTGAGTTGCTACCTTTATCTGAGCATCTCTTCTCCATGAGAAAAAGAGAGAAGGAAAAATCACTGTTCAAACTCAACTTCCTGTTTCTGCTGTAACAGATCACCACAAACTCTGCCTCTAAAACATTTCCCATCTCATCTTTCATCCTTCAGAGTCCAGACTGACTCTTCTGGATTCTCTGTTCCAGTTTTCTAAAGTCCAAAACCAAGGTGTCAGTGGTCTCAGCTCTTAGAGGGCTGCTGTGAGAAGATTCTTGTTTGGCCCTCACCCAGGTTCCTCGCGGTCGGTGGTCTGTGGGCTCCACCCCGTTACTGGCTTTCAGCGAGGGCTGGTCTTTGTTCCTGAAGTCGGCCCTGGTCAGTTCCTGCCTACTCTCAATCACTTCTGCCATAATTCTCTGCTTGGCTCTTCTGCCATCCTCTTTGGCTGAAAGGGCTCAACTGATCACAAGGACAGGGAAGCCTGTACTAGTGCTGAGGTCCATGGGGTCGAAAAGAGTCGGACATGACCTAGTGGCTGAACAGTCAGACAGTTAAGTCCCCTACAAACGGACCTCCATGTTGCAAGCTTTCAAAGATTCGAGCATGCGTTCCACCATCAGCCATGAGTGAAACTGCAGCCTGCCCTCCATCTCCTGTTGCTGACAGTCCTTCAGCTCTACCGTCCCCCACCTCTTCTCCCCGCTCCAGCCAGTCGCTCTTGCCTGTTCACTTATGATGCCAGCCCCTCTATGTTAGCTGTCCTCTACTACTGTGCTTTTCAAGGTACTGTATTGCAAGATTAAAAATATTTATTATTTTGTGTTCTTTATGTATAATTTGTGTGAAAACTATTATAAACCTATTACAATGCAGGACTGTGTTAGTTGAGTACCTAGGCTGACTTTGTTGGCCTTATGAGCAAACTGGACTTAAGAACTTGCTCTTGGAATAGAACGCATTTTATCTGGGGGACTTACTGTAATCCAAGATTATCACTCTTTTTTAAGATCAGCTGGTTTTTATCTTTAGTTACCCTTCCATATTTCTTCACAGTAGTAACTAACCTGGGTTATTGTTTGGTTGACTAACAAGAGACAAGAGACTTGGGGTTACATTTGAGAATTCTACTATATATACATATATATATAACCTCCAGGACCTCCTCTCAGTTTAATGGGTCTTCAGTTTGCCAAATTGACTGGAAATTAGGTGATCTAAATTTTCATTGACCACTCAAAAGGTCTCCCTAGTTTCTTAACAGTCAAGTCAGCCATCTCCCTGGAATTTTACTTAACTGATACATCCCTGACTGATATTATCCTTGATATTATGGTTGATTTAGAGTTTGCTCTAAAACAGGTCAAGCAGTAATAATTCTGTTATTATGATCTTGGTAAATCTTATGCCAAGCAGGAAGTGAGAGTTTGATCCCTGGAGAAGGAGATGGCAACCCCAGTCCAGTATTCTTGCCTGGGAAATCCCAAGGACAGAGGAGCCTGGGGGAATATGGGTCCCAAAGCAGAGGGACATGATTTAGCAACTAAGCAGCAATGTATATATTTGGCATTTTGGTGGGCACATCATATTTTCCTCTGTAGTGAGGCCCTAGAACCATAGCTGCATATTTTCACTAACTGTGACCAATTTGTTATAGTTGCCAACTTTCAGAAGTGCCCCCTGTCATCAGAGTGTTCGCTGTGCTATGAATCTCATGAATTTGATTTGGTTTCACATAATTATTTCACTCAGGAAAGGTGATCGTTTTCAAGCAGCTCACCCAACTTGATTTAATATTCATGATGTTCTAAAACATAGCCTATTGATTGATTCACAATGCATAGACGAGTTTATGGATGGTGTTGCGTTTAGTTGTTGAGTTGTGTCTGCCATGAACTGTAGCCCACCAGGCTCCTCTTTCATGGGATTCTCCAGACAAGAATACTAGAGCGGGTAACCGTTACCTTCTCCAGGGGATCTTCCAAACCCAGAATCAAAGCCGGGTCTTCTGCATTGCAGGCAGATTCTTTACCGTCTGAGCCACTGGGGACCAGGACCATGAACAGCTCCAGGTTCTCCTGTCTGGGTTTCAGCCAATAGGACAGTTCCTGTCACACCAGGTAAGAGCAAAGGGAAGCAGGAATGCTGCGGGAAGAGCTGAGGATGGAACGGGACGCTAGTGCCCAGTGTACCTGTGTTCCATCTCTTTCCTTTGGGCGGTCAGGATGATGCTTGTTCTGTGCTGGACTTGGGCTGTAAGAGGGCTTTCTATATGCTCTCACATAAATCTTTACTGGCCCCAGAGAGATAAGCACATCAGGTTCTGGCAGAAGAAAGGCTGTTCCATGCATTTCTCATGAGCGAAATTTCAATAAAGTGAAGTAAGTCGGTGCCCCAAACACTGTGCCAACACATGACAAGAAAGCCAGTCTACATTTGGGTTGTATAACCAGTACAGCTTAGATCCCTACATTCCAAGGCTGCCAGCCAGTCCTTTCAGTTAATCTGGGTTTTGAAAATGTTCAATTAAAAAAAAAGAAAAAGAACTGTTTGAAGAACTACCTGGGAAACACATGTCACTGAAAAATTTTATTTAAAAGAATATTTTGAAAAAGACCTACTGTATAGAGAACTCTACTCAATATTTTGGAGTAAGCTACATGGGAAAAGAATCTGAAAAAGAAGAAATATGTGTATAGGTGTATAGGATACAAAGAAGGAAAAGAAATATATGTATAACTGAATCATTTTGCTGTGCATCTGAAACTAGCACAACATGGTAAATCAACTACACTCCAATAAAGTTTTAAACAAATATATTTTTTTTAAGTTTGACACTACCATATATAGAATTTTAGTTTAAAGAGGCAAAGTTCACTGGGACTCTGACCCAAATTATCTCAATTATTTTTATGTCACCGATACCAGAAATAGCCATAAACTTGGGGCAAAAATGGTGCGTCCTTAATTTTTTGGAAGAAGAATCATTCTTCCGTCCCTACTAAACACTGTAAATAATCCTATAATCCTCCAAATGTACCGAGGAGACACAATTTCAAAACAAGTAAATAAATAATGATCGGACATGGAAGACAGAACCTACATATAAAACATCTTCCAATGTCAGCTAATATTTGTCTATAGAAAAATCGCGATTTTCAAAATGTGGTCTCTGGATCAACAACAACCACATCACTTGGGAATGTGTTAGTGTGAAGATTCTTAGGTGCCTTTTCCCAGACCTATCGAATTGGAAACTTCAGGTTTGGAGTCCAGTAATGTGTGTTTTAACAAGGTTTTCAGGTGATTCTGATCCAAGCCAGAGTTGGAGAACCAGAGACTCGGCAGATCATATTTAGTGATGAAATGATAATCATAGACTCAGAATAGTATGAGCACAGTGTGCCCCCAGAGCGGAGAGACGAAAGTGCTGTTTTGTTGTTTGTTTTATGTGAACATTTTTGTTGTTGCTCAGTCACTCATTCCTGTCAGACTCTTTGGGACTCCATGGACTGCAACATTCCAGCCTCCTCTGTCCTCCACTATCTCCTGGAGTTTGCTCAGATTCATATCCATTGAATCAGTGATGCCATCAACCATCTCATCCTCTGTCTAACCCTCTTATCCTCCTGCCCTCAATCTTTCCCAGCATCAGGGTCTTTTTAAAAAGAGTTGGCTCATTGTGTCAGGTGGCCAGAGTATTGGAGCTTCAACATCAGTCCTTTCAATGAATATTCAGGGTTGATTTCCTTTAGGATTGACTCATTTGATCTCCTTGCTGTCCAAGGGATCCTCAAGGGGCTTCCCCAGTACCACACTTTGAAAACATCAATTCTTCAACATTCAGCCTTCTTTATGGTCCTACTCTCGCTACTGGAAAAACCATATGCATAAATAGAAAAAGAAAGAAAAGAGAGAGGCAGAGGAGACAGAGAAAGAATGCAGAATTTTAAGTGTATTACAGGCTATTTGTTTCTGCCATGAGACTTTTAGTTTTTTCCCCTGAGATTTCTTCATTGAATATGCTTTCAAGAGAACAATGAGAGGTATCCTAAGACATACTTCACGCCATTTAGAAATTGTGCCAAGTTCTAGTGAAGCAACACACAGCAGACATGCCCCAGTGTGCAGCAGGCATGTGTGAGTGGCACTGTTCTCTCTTAGTGTGTGCCAACTGTCATCACACAGCTTATCACCACACTGTCACCCGCTCTGACGCAGGTGATTTTAGCCGCTGGCACACAGCTGACCAAGACTCGGGGAGCCCCTGGCTGGAAGGGATGAGGCCATGGGCCCAGAGTCGGGGGGTCCTTTCTTGCTCACGTTCCTTCTGGGAGTCAAGAGCCTCTCTTTATAAATTTATTTACTCACGTTTGACTGCGCGGAGTCTTGTGGCTGCGCATGGTCTTTCTCTAGTTGCGATGCTAAGCTGCCAATTGCGGCAGTTTCTCTTCTTGTGGCGCTCAGGCTCTGGGCATGAGGGCTTCAGCCACTGTGGCCTATGGGCTTAGCTGCTCCCGGCGTGTAGGATCTTACCTCCCTGACCAGGGATCGAACCCATGTCCCCTGCATTGGCAGGTGGATTCTTAACTACTGGACCACCAGGGAAATCCTAGAGTTGGAGATCTGTGGCTTCTTTGTTGGAACATTCGATATTTGACTTTTTAAAAAATCACTGAGATGATGAATGCTTATGTTTTGGGCACTATCTTGAAACCATCATTGGAGAGTTAAAGAGAAAGAAATCAGGCAGGTCTTTCTGAATGTGTGACCCGGTTCTACCCTGGAATGGCCCAGGATTTCAGAAGCATATTCTGTCTTCCAGAGTGTATATGGTTTTTTATCGCTGTTGTAACAAAGTGCCACAAACTTGGTGTCTTAAAACCACACTGATTGTTAAAACACACTCTGTGTGTTCTGGAGGTCAGGAGTTCCAAATTCAAGGAGCTGGTGAGGCTGCGTTCCTTCTGAAGGCTCCTTGCATCCTCTAAGCTCTTAGATGCTGCTTACTGTCCAGGGATCATGGCCTCCCTCAGTTGATCTGACTTCTGTTTCCATCGTCAAATCCCCTTTTGCTCTCTGCTGCCTCCCTCTTTACCTGTAAGGACCATGGTGATTACTCTCTGCCCATTTAATCCAGAAGAATCTCCTTATCTCAACGCCTTGAACTTAATCACATATGTGAAGTCCCTTTGCCACATCAGGAACATACCCACTGGTTCTGGGATTAGCACATAAGCATTTGGGGGAGTTATTATTCTCAAACAAAGGAGGAAAGTTTTCAATACAGAATGAGACTGCTCTTTATCCACGTAGCAAATGAATATTGAACTCCTACGATTCTTGTCACATTTGCAAATGACAGACAGACGCCAAGGCATCCATAAATATTACCATTGACAATGACAAGGTCCATACAATGTACTTAAGAAGAAAACCAAGCTTATTTGGCAACTTTAAGTTGAATTTACAAACCCTTGTGCATTAAAAAAAATAACCCATGCAGGTGGCGCTAGTGATAAAGAACCCGCTTGCCAATGCAGGAAACGTGAGACATGGGTCAGATTCCTGGGTTGGGAAGATCCCCTGGAGATGGGAATGGCAGCCCACTCCAGTATTCTTGCCTGGAGAATCCCAAGGACACGGGAGCCCAGTGGGATGCCATCTATGGGGTCACACAGAGTCGGACACGACTGAAGCGACTTAGCCGCAGCAGCAGCAGCAGTATTGAAGGTTTGGGGCTTCCCTGGTGGTTCAGATGGTAAAGAATCTGCCTGAAATGCAGGACACCTAGGTTCAATCCCTGGGTTGGGAAGATCCCCTGGAGAAGGGCATGGCAACCCACTCCAGTATTCTTGCCTGGGGAAACTTGTGGACAGAGGAGCCTGGTGGGCTACAGTTCATGGGGTCACAAAGAGTTGGACACTTTTGAATGACTAACATTGAAGATGTTTGGTTCAGTTCAGTCACTCAGTCATGTCCCACACTTTGCGACCCCATAAACTGCAGCACGCCAGGCCTCCCTGTCCATCACCAACTCCCGGAGACTACCCAAACCCATATCCATTGAGTTGGTGATGCCATCCAGCCATCTCATCCTCTGTTGTCCCCTTCTCCTCCTGCCCCCAGTCCTTCCCAGCATCAGGGTCTTTTCCATTGAGTCAACTCTTTGCATGAGGTGGCCAAAGTATTGGAGTTTCAGCTTCAACATCAGTCCTTCCGATGAACACCCAGGACTGATCTCCTTTAGGATGGACTTGTTGAATCTTCTTGCAGTCCAAGGGACTCTCAAGAGTCTTCTCAAACACCACAGTTCAAAAGCATCAATTCTTTGGTGCTCAGCCTTTTTCACTGTCTGACTCTCACATCCATACATGACTACTGGAAAAACCATAGCCTTGACTAAACAGACCTTTGTTGGCAAAGTAATGTCTCTGCCTTTTGATATGCTATCCAGGCTTGTCATAACTTTCCTTCCAAGGAGTAAGCGTCTTTTGATTTCATGGCTGCAATCATCATTTACAATGATTTTGGAGCTCCCCAAAATTAAGTCTGACACTTTTTCCACTGTTTCCCCATTTATTTCCTATGAAGTGATGGGACCAGATGCCATGATCTTAGTTTTCTTAATGTTGAGCCTTAAGACAACTTTTTCACTTTCTTCTTTCACTTTCAGCAAGAGGCTTTTTAGCTTTTCTTCACTTTCTGCCATAAGGGTGGTATCATCTACATATCTGAGGTTATTGATATTTCTCCCAGCAATCTTGATTCTAGCTTCTTCCAGCCCAGCATTTCTCATGATGTACTCTGCATATAAGTTAAATAAGCAGGGTGACAATATACAGCCTTGACGTACTCCTTTTCCTCTTTGGAACCAGTTTGTTCCATGTCCAGTTCTAAGTGCATACAGGTTTCTCAAGAGATTGAAGATGTTAGGTTGCCTAAATCTTTGATAACATAAAAATTTGTATGTTGAGTATTCTAGTGGGTAATATCTATCTATACATATATTCATGATTATTTCCAGGAAGTAAAATAACTAGGACAAAAAATGGTTAAATATTTTTAAAATACTTATCTTTCTAATTGGTGGCATCACTATCTTAAAATCAAGCACAGGTAATAATATAAATAAAATGTTTGGGGCTGCCTCATTAGTTTTCAAAGAATTTTCCCCATCACTTCTTTGGAGATAGATAGAAATCTTATAGTCAGACATATTACTTATAGAACAGAACAGCTATAGTTTATTTAAAGAAATGTTAAGTAAGCATATTTAGGTTCTAGGTCTTTAAGAAGACTTCATTTAAAATGTATGGCATGGCTTAGAAAACGAATTTATGGTTATCAAAGGGAAAAGGTGGCAGAGAGACAAATTTGAAATTTGGGATTAACATATACTCACTACTATATATAAAATAGGTAATCCACAAGGACCTACTGTGTAGTACAGGGAACTCTACTCAACAATCTGCAATAACTTATATGGAAAAAGAATCTAAAAATGAATGGATATCTATACGTATTTAATATATATATATATATATATATGTATATACACACACACATAATTGCATCACTTTGCTGAACACCTGAAACTGACACAGCATCATAAATCAACCAGACTCAGATATAAAATAAAAATAATATGAATAATGTATGACACGTAATTTCACCTCCGTGGAGCGGGGCTACTATATTTTGCTATGGGTAGAGACGGCTCTCAGTGGTGAATATATCAGCCTGGGGAAGGTGGATAGTCCAGGATTTGCCAACAAAAATCATGGGCTGCTTAAAGACAGATGAAACTTTTATTAAGGGAAAATATTTCCAGGAGTGGGGGAGTGTGTGTGTGCTAAGTTGCTTTAATCGTGTCTGACTCCGTGCAACCCTATGGACTTAGCTCACCAGGCTCTTCTGTCCAGGGGCTTCTCCAGGCAAGAATACTGGAGTGGGTTGCCATGCCCTCCTTCGGGCATGGGGGAGTTTATAAAGGCGTAAAAATTAAAGTGTGTTCATCGGTGTAGTCCAATCGTGATTTGTCCCTACTCCCCTGTAGATTTCCATCCCTGCAAGAAAGGGTGGGGGAAGTTTCTGTGACCTTGGAGCTTATTATCACTGAATGCAGACACCTTGGGAATCATCGGGGTGACTTCTGTTGCAAATCACAGATAAAAATAATAACAGCTTACTTTATTACCACATTCCGGATAAAATGTCAAATGCTGCTTATGTACAATGTGAACAGGATTCCTGATGGCATTTTTAGGGAGGAGAGATTCCTGTTCTGCAAGTGTAAAGCTGAGGCTAGAAGACTTAGCATATTTATAGCTTGAAGATGGTCACAGAGTGAATAAACATTTGCCTGTGTCTGAATAGCACCAAACTCTGTCACCTTAGCAGGCTCATTTGACTTTAGGAATGGAAAAGACAGAAGTACATAGAAAGGAAGGTTTTGAAATTAAGTTAATTATGAAATAATTTTTGAAACTGTTTGAGTGATGACATACTCATTAGAGAAACAAACCAATATCTTTTTATGTCAGGTGAAATCAACATTTAAATAAACATGAAATTTTGCAAAAGCTAAACCTGCATGTGTATGTGTGTGAGTGTAGAGTCTTGTACACAGCAGTGGTCTTTAAATGGTGAAGTCATAAATGATTTAAGTTTACTTCATTATTTTGCATTTTCTGTAATGAAGATGATAATCTGTTTTATAAATTTCTTCTATAGTAATAAACAAAATACATAACTATTTACTTAACAAAAACAGAAAATGGGGTAGCCGACTAAAAGTTTTACTGAATTTTCCATAAATTTACACTAGAAAAATTTTTCTTATTAATAGTACAGATATGGTGTTAGACGTAAATAATTTCCATGCTGTTTTTAATTTGTGAGGCAAAATCAATATACAGTATCTTAGGAGAAGTATGGTGATTCAGTCCATGACATCCTTTATCTTTCTCCCGAAACATAGAGTAAATAATCAAGTACAGGGATAAAACATGACCGACCCCAGGGCTTTTTTTTTTTTTTTTTTAGCACAAGCCACTTGTTCCCCTTGCCTGGCCCCAAAAAACTTTCCTCTGTTGCAAAAAAAAAAAAAAAAAAAGCTGATTCTCTTAACTTTAACCTCACACATACAGCAGTTGCAAATGGATGACGACATGTTATTTTCAGTCAAATCATAAAAGACCTTGGGATCTAGCAAATTTTTGGAGCAGCTAGAAATGACAACATAAATTGAAGTCCTAGGCTTCCTTGAGTTGTAGATTGCCCTTGAACATTATAGCGGTCTCAGCTTGGGACCTGAAAATCACTTGCAATGATTTCAATTCAGTTTACTTAATCTGTGAACTATCAGAGTTAATATAGGTAATGTTATTTGCTTTCAGTGAGCCGTTTAATATAATGAAGTAGTGCTTTTGTAATACCTAATTAATTTTTGCCCTAAGCCCACACCAACTGATGAATAACCCAGGGGAGAGGACAGTCAGCCTCCTTCTCCTTCCAAATAATTGCTACCCAGGTAGGAATGTCATGTGCAAAGTCAGCATGGTTAAATCCTAACGAATCTGAATCAGTGATGATGACCTTAAAGAGTCAAGCAACTTTCAATTCCTATTAATTAATTAGAGAAATGTGTATCAAAACCACTGCAAATCTACCTTAAATAAATATCGGCATGGAGAAGGGAGCTGTGATTTTTATTGAGACTACTTCGACTATCCAAACAAATGTTTCTTTTTTGAGCAAGCAGAATATAATATAGGCTTGTGCAAGATGACTAGCTGCTGTATTTAACTCAGACAAACGCATAACAAATCACTGTTCTGCCATGAGAAGGCACACTTCATAGACTACTTCTTCTTTCTTTTTTTTCTTCTTCTTTCCTTCACTGGGGCTCGGATATAAGACCACAGCCATCTAAATAATCCTCCAGAAATAAACCAATGAAATGGTGAGTCTGACAAGAGACACAGTATTATACCTGCAGCTGTGAAATGTTTCCATAGTCCAACCACCTTTCCAGTAGAAATGTTATCCCGGGCAAAGTCAGCAACTAAGATTCTAACTACTTTTCTGCAATAGAAGAGTTTGGAGCAATTGAACCTTCATAAATTTCAATATATATGGCCTTTTTCTTATGGATTACCCACCCATCAAGTATATTGTGAAAATACTACTGCTGTATTACTATGCTCCCATATAAATTCTTGGAAAAAGACTCAGATGATGAACAATGAGACTACCTCCAAGAAAGTACAGAATTCCAAAGCTATTTTCCCTTGTTTTCTATATCACTTGCTATGTTCCTAATCGCTGAATGAGTTCCAATTATATGAATATTGGAAACTTTTAAAAACTTTCAAGATACTTTGGCCAACTCCCTGGACTGTGTACATTGACTAACTAGCCTGCTCTGTTCTGATGGAATTCTAAAAGGTTGGAACACTTGGATTTTGCATCCTTCCTGCTCTATTTGCAGAAACAGCATTTATTTCTGCACAGCCACTGAATTTGTGAATGTATTTCCAATGGATACCAAGCTAATACTGGGGTTATGATAGAGTGAACTTTGCTTTGTGGCCCAGGAATCTACACAAGTATTGAAAGGAAAGATCATTCACAATCAATAACAAGCAACCTTTGAAACTGGTGAGAGCACAGTCACAACTGTTGAAAGGAATATATGCATTATTGATCCATATTTTAAATGCATGAGCCCCCATGTACTAGTTTCAGTAATCCAACCATACACATGTACGTGTGGCAAAGACGTATGTATAATGATGTCCACTGCAATATTACTTGTAATGGCAACGAATAACAATA
This sequence comes from Antilocapra americana, assembly GCA_007570785.1. Taxonomy (NCBI): domain Eukaryota; kingdom Metazoa; phylum Chordata; class Mammalia; order Artiodactyla; family Antilocapridae; genus Antilocapra; species Antilocapra americana. The sequence goes on from ML663574.1 coordinate 3,043,039, forward strand.
TATGAGAAGATTATCAAAAGGGAAACATTTACAGTCTTTGCTTACCCTGAGTTCTTCCAAAGAACACAGCCTGAGGAGATGGCTTGCCTGTAGATTTATTTGTGTGACTGATCCAAATCAATGGGATTAGAAACATGGAGATGATTTGAAAAGAAAAAAAAAAAAAGAGTATTTCTTTTGAGGTGGGCAAGACAAAACCAATTCTTGCTTTGTTTTCAACTTTCCTCAAAATTAGTTCATTTTTTTTAATGGAAAGGCATTTTATTTTTGTACTCCATCAGATTTACAATTTTTTTTTTATTTTTTAAAAAATTTTATTGGATCTGAACTCTCTTACACTGTTGGTGGGATTGCAAACTAGTACAGCCACTATGGAAAACAGTGTGGAGGTTCCTTAAAAAACTGCAAATAGACCTGCCATATGACCCAGCAATCCCACTGCTGGGCATATACACCGAGGAAACCAGAATTGAAAGAGCCACGTGTACCCCAATGTTCATCGCTGCATTGTTTACAATAGCCAGGACATGGAAGCAACCTAGATGCCCATCAACTGACGAATGGATAAGAAAGCTGTGGTACATATACACAATGGAATATTACTCAGCATTAAAAAAAGAATTCATTTGAATCAGTTCTACTCAGGTGGATGGAACTGGAGCCCATTATCCAGAGTGAAGTAAGCCAGAAGGGAAAACAACAATACAGTATACTAACGCATATATATGGAATTTAGAAAGATGGTAACGAGAACCCTGCATGCGAGACAGCAAAAGGAACGCAGATGTATAGAACAGACTCGTGGACTCTGTGGAAGAGGGCAAGGGTGGGATAATATGGGAGAATGGCATTGAAACATGTTAATTATCATATGTGTAATCAATCGCCAGCCCAGGATTGATGCTCGGGGCTGGTGCATCGAGATTTCCCGGGGGGGGAGGGAGGAGGAGGAGGGAGGGGGTTTCTGGAGGGGGAGCATATGTAAACCCATGGCGAAATCATGTCATTGTATGGCAAAACTAATAAAAAAAAAGATTAAAAAAAAATTATTGCAGTATAGTTGCTTTACAATGTTGTTAGCTTCTACTGTACAGCAAAGTGAATCAGCCATACTTATACATACCTCCCCTCATTTTGAATTTCCTTCCAATTTAGATCACCACAGAGACCTGAGCTGAGTTCCCTGTGCTGTGCAGTAGGGTCTGATCAGTTTTCTATTTTATACATAGCATCAGTGGTGTATATACGTCAACCTAAATGTCTCAATTCATCCAAGACATTTTATTTTAAATACAGAAGTGTGTGCATGTCAATCCCAAACTCCCCATCTATCCCCACTCCCATCCTGCTGGCAACCATAAGTTCATTCTCTTAAGTCTGAGTCTCTTTCTGTTTTGTAAATAATTTGTGTATATATATATATATATATATATATATTTTTTTTTTTTTTAAACACATTACTGATCTTGCCATTTGCAGGCTCTTGCATGTGTCTGTGTATCAACCCTGCCTGGGTGCCCTCTGAAGATGGGTACAATTAGCTTTGGCATTATTTCCTAGGAGGCGGAGTCTGGTATTTGTGGCTTCCAATATTTACGAGTTTCTCCCTGGGGTCTCAGCTTCCTTGCACCTGTAAGCTTTTGTGTAAGAATTTCAGAGCAGTTGCCACAAAAATCAAAGGGCAGAAAGGGGAAAACATAGAGCACAGCCAAGCTAAGGTGATGTCAGGCTCAACCTGGGAACTGCAGAAGCAGGTCCATCCCTGTTACCACAGTCTCCCACGGATGGCCTGGGCTCCCTTTCATTTTCATTCAGTTGAAGATTCAGGGGCCTTTTGATTTCCTTTGACCTATCTGTTCTTTAGGGATGTTATGTAACTCCCTGTTTTGGATTTTCCCAGATATCTTTCTGCTTACTGATTTTTGGTTGGATTGCATTATGGAGAGAAAACATGCTTTGTATGATATCAACACTTTAAAAAATTATTTACTGTCAGGTTATAGTTGGTTTACAATGCTGCGTTAGTTTCAGGCGTGCAGCAAAGTGACCAGGCATGCGCATACATGAGGTGATGTGTGCATGCTCAGTTGTGTGTGACTCTGCCCGAAACTGCCCATGGGGTTCTCCAGGCAATGGTATTGGGGTGGGCTGCCGTGCTCTTCTCCAGGGGATCTTCCTGACCATGGGATCAAAGGCACATCTCTTGCTTCTACCGCACCGGCAGGCGGATTCTTAACCACTTTCACCACTTGGGCTGATCTGCATATATGTTCATCCATTCTCTTTCAGACTCTTCTCTCCTGTAAGTTGTTGCAGACTATTGAGTAGAATTTCCTGTGCTGTATGGTACGGCCCTGTGGATTATCTATTTTATGTATAGTAGTGTGTATCCCTTTCAAATCACTGATTTTGTTCCTTGGTGAAAACTGTAGCCTATCATGGTGAATCATCCTTGTGCATTTGAAGGCGTACTCTGGGTACAAGGAGAACTGGTCTCTAGATGCCAACTAAGGTCAAGTCGGATGATGACGCTGTTCAGGTCTTCTATGTCCTTTTAGGTGATCTGTTTAATTTATTATTAAGTCCTGAGAGAGAAATGTTTTAAGTCTCCAGTTACAACTGTAGCTCTCTCTCTTTCTCCTACCAGTTTTTGCTTCATGTATTCTGAAGTGTGTGTGTGTGTGTGTGTGTGTACACCGTTATTTTATACCTATTGCTTCTACCTCTGCTTCCATGCAGTTCCTGGGTACATGTTTGTTGTTATTCATTTTCAACATTCTTTCTTTTAGTGAATTAAATATCACCAGTCTGATGATTATTATTTGGGAGTAAACTAAAGGCCCACTTATTATAAACACACTTGATTTATTATAGCCCGAAAAGCAATTATGATAAAAGATGGCTTTCATTACCTTAATTCTCACCATCAGCAGTTTCAAATACATTTTGGTGAAAAAAAATAAGGAGTAAATAAATAACAGGGTAACTTTCCTTTGGGTTCAGGGAAAAGATAGGCTTTCATTCCGCTCACATTTCACACTTTCTCAGGTTTCTTCTTATACCTGTTTACATATTTGTGAGATGGCAGACCGGGGCTTCAGGGTAAAATAGTTTGCTATGGAAAATTTTCCTCTGTTCAAATCCATATGGCCTAGTTAACATAGTTACTGAGTTAAATTTGCATACTGACTGGGATGTTGAAGGCTTTTTCTAAAAATTCCATTGGCAAGTGTTTTCGGGTGTCCTGCAGACACATAAAAAAAGAATTCGGAGCTGTCACCAAGCCTAATGAATAACTCTGTCAGGCATCACCATAGCATGCAACCTATGTGCTCCAAGCCAAGGAGGGCGTATGCCTGGCCTCTGAGCTCCGTTGGCAACCACTTAAGAGACTTAAAAATTTGATGGATATAGAAAGATGTAAATGGACCTTCTGAGTTATTCCAGAAGACATTGAAAATCAGCCTAGGAAGAGCATTCTTATCATGTTGATGTAAAATCTGAGTGGCATTAGATTCCGTGTTAGAACACACGGGAACAACTGCTTTTTACAGATGTAAGAGGAGAAAGGTTCGAAGCAAAAACATAAGAAACTTTTTTGATACTATGGTGTGGCTTTGAAACATCCAATTGTAAAGTCTTTAGGAAGAGGGTGGCGTCAGGCGCAGAGTTTAGGGTTAAGAATCACCTCCTATGGGCTTCCCAGGGGGCACTAGTGGTGGCCCGCTTGCCAATGCAGGAGACACGAGAGATGCAGATTCGATGGCTGGTTTGGGAAGATCCCCTGGAGGAGGAAATGAAAACCCACTGCAGTATTCTTGCCTGGGAAACCCCATGGACAGAGGAGCCTGGCGGGCTACAGCCCATGGGGTCACGAGGAGTCTGACGCCACTGACTCCCTGACACCACTTCACCCTGCGTCTGAGGAACGCAGTACGCTTCACGTCCTAATTTTTTGCTGGATCACAGAGAGATCTGCTTCTTAGAGAAAGTTCAGAGAAGGAGAGAATGGGGAATTTTCTGGAAGCTAATGAGCCCTGGAGACTCAGCTTTCCCTCTCCAATTGACTTTGCCACACAAGATCAGACTGGCAGAACATCAATATAAACTTCATTTGCCAGGATTGACTCTGCGCACACTGCATATTTCCTGCTGGAATATGTGTAAGTGCAGGTATAAATGGATGCACTTTTCCCTAACACTTTGCATTCAGAGGCTTAAAACTGCCTGGATAAAATGCAGTCTTTCTTTCTAAAGAAACCGATTCATGTGGACGCTGTTTTACAACTCCCAACCGTATTCATGAAGTAAACTATGTCCTACGTCTTGCCACACTGCCATTATCTCAGTCTACAGGGATTAGGTGGTAATGAAGCACTCGAATCTGCAGTTGTAAGGCACGTACCTTATGCTGTTTGTGCGGAAAGAGGCCCATGATATTTCCTTTGAGGACATTCTTATTGCTGCGTTTAGAGTCTGTAAACATAAACAGACAACAAATACAGTCTTTAAACAAATACTTTTTGTTTCTTCTTTTTATTATGACAAGTAACTGGCTTAACAGTTTTTCTCTTCCTTGAAGAGATGTAATATTTTCATTTTTAAAGACATGGTCATTCTGAGAAATCCCTGGGATGAAGTGGAGGCTGAGAAAGTGTTCAGGCGTGGGTCTTGAGTGATTTGAAGACATATGAAGTGAAAGTTGCTCGGTCGTGTCCCAGTCTCTGAGACCTCACGGACTGTAGCCAACCAGGCTCCTCTGGTGGAATGCCGGAGCAAGAATCCTGGAGTGGGTAGCCCTTCTCTTCTCCAGGGGATCTTCCCAGCCCAGGGATCGACCCTGGGTTTCCTGCAGTGGCAGGGGGGTTCTTTACTGGCCGAGCCACCAGGGAAGCCCTGGAAGCCGCAGGGATAGTGATAAAGAATCTGCCTGCCACTGCAGGAGGAGCGAAACACAAGGGTTTGATCCCTGGCGAAGGAAATGGAAACACACTCCAGCAGCCTTGCTTGGAAACTTCCATGGGCAGAGGAGCCCAGGGCATGGGGCTGCAAAGAGTTGGATACGGCTGAGCATGCACATCAGTCTGGATATATGAAGGCCACAGTTTAATTATTTTGAAGTGGATTTCTGAGGATTTTTCAATGAAAACCTCTCCTTATAAGTGGAAATTGTAAGGTTAGTGATGAGCAAGGATATGAAAAAAAACAAGAAAAATAAAACCAAAAACCCAGCCAAACCATCTAATGAAATATCAAGTAGGTCCTAGAGCTATTTTTGCATCATTTAATTGAAGATTTGTTGTTACAGTTAATAAATGCTATTTTTATCCCTTTAGGTGGTAAACGAATAGGTCTTTTTATTATGGAAAAAACTAAAACACTGAGTAAACTGAAGCAGGAACGACTATCTTTCCTAGGAGCATTCCAGCAAAAGCATTAACTCCTAGAGAGTGTGAACCACTACACATGAAAAAAAATACGGATGATCAAAGAGCAACACCGTAGCAACACTTTAGAGTTGAGTCTTCTAATCCCCTTTTCTATCAGAGGCACTGCCAGCAGGGACCTGTGGTCCGGGGTGTCGCCCCACTTGAGCCTGGCCAATGGGATGCTTTCTTTGTCAGCAGGAAATAGTCATCAGTTGTCCTCCAGATGAACAAAGTTCCAAAAGAACAGGATGTTGTACTGATCTTGATTCTTCAGAAAAGCAGGCCATTAGCATAGATGGTTATATGGACAGACAGATAAAGTGAGAATTATTAGGAGCTGTTGACTCACATGGTTGTGGAGGCTGACAGGTCCTAAGATCTTCGATCAGGAAGATGCAGACCCACGGGAGCTGATGGTAAAGTTCCATCCTGAACCTAAGTCTGGACACCGGAGCTGACTGATGTACAAGCCCCAAGACGGTCAAGCAGAGCGACCAAATTTTCCTTTGTTCAACCTTTTTTGTTCTGTTCAGACTTTTGAAGAACTGGATGAGGCCATCCACGTTGGGGAAGGCTATCTACTTTGTTCAGTCTATCTATTCAAATGTGAATTTCATCTGGAACCATCCTCATAGACATACTCAGAAATGCTGTTTAAACAGATATCTGAACTTGAAACTAACACAACTTTGTAAATTAACCATTTGTCACTGTTGTCGCTAATTCGTGTCTGACTCTTTGCAGCACCATGGACTGTAGCCCAATGGGCTCCTCTGTCCGTGGAATTTCCCAGACAAGAATTCTGGAGTGGGTTGCCATTTCCTTCTCCGAGGGATCTGCCTGACCCTGGGATTGAACCCATGTCTCCTGCACTGGCAGACACACTCTTTACCATTGAGCCCAGGGAAGTCCTATAAATTAACTATGCCTCAATAAAAAAGAAAGAAAGAGGGAAGCAGGGAGATGAAAAAACAAAAGAAATTCTGGAAAAAAAAAAAAGGACACCTGAAGGCTTCAATTAAACAAATTAAAAAATCTGAGCATCTCATAGGCCAGGCGGGTCGCACACAAAATGCACTGTCACGAGCACCATCAGCTGAGGTGATATAAGGGATCGTCTCCCCGAGAGGAGAAAGGCAACCCCTCTGCAGGTGGAAGGAGGAAGCTGTCACCAGGAGAAAAGCAGGCAGCCAAGGGAGCAAACAGGGTCGAGAAACACAGAAACCCTGACCCCAGACGCACCTGAGACACACTTTCCCAGGGTTTAAGTGTCCTAAGAAAGAACATTTCAAGGTCCATTGATTTAATTCCCATCTTTTATTTAGTAACTTGAGTTTGGTTTCAGCTACTTGGGCACCAAACTACAAAGTCATACTGATGGCTGAGTCTGATGAAAAGAAGGTTCAGTCGGGAGAGGGCAGGCTGGTTTCTACAGCTTTGTGCACCGCAGATTGTCTAAACTTGGGGAAGTCAGTTCCCTCCTTGACTTCAGGGATCTTATCTCCAGAGTTCTCACTGACTCATTTTTTTAAACAAACAAATAGTGATCTCAAGCTACATGCTAGGCACCTGTGGAGACACAGAGTTTACAGTGGTAGACAACTTACATGAACTTCAGGGGAGAATCTGACGCTGGTCTCTCTGACTCCTGCTTTTCAACACCCCAGTACAATACTTACATGAACTGATAGTAATTTAAGGCCCCATATTTCACCCATGATAGCTGGCTTTTTATCCATATAGCAAAATAGTGTATTCCCGCCAATAATTATTCAAACGTAAGTAGATACCTGAGGACCATATTTATACACAGAAATATAAATTATATCCACCCATAGGTCATTTAAAATATGCTTTCACTTTAACATTACATCTGGAGGTCGCTTTGTGAAAATAAAATAACTGTTGATTTATGGGTCTTAATAAGAGCCTGGTCCTCTCTTATAATAGAAGTGTTATTTATGTTGTTCCTGTTAAGACAGGAAAGTTTCTCCATGGGGGAGGAAGCCACTGATTTCCCTTTGGGGGTCTTAAAAGTGATTTTCTATTTCACAGGCTAGAGAGAAAACCCATGTGCTCTGCTTTGTGGGTCCCCGGCTGATCTTCCCTTCAAAGCCCCCCGCTCCCGCTCTGATCTGTGCCCGTGAATCTTCCCTGGACCCCATCAACCCTGGGATCTCACGCTGCTCTCCGCTCACCGTGTCAGCTTGCCTTTCAACAGCGGAACTGGGAGGGAGCACAGGATGAAGGCAGAGAACAGGGGTTCAGGAGCAGAGAGACTGAGGCGCGCCCGAGGGGAAGGACTGAGAAGCCTCAAAGGCCAAGGGCCCGAAAAGCAGGAGCTCTCTGAAAAGGAAGAGAAGACGAATCATGGGGTGCCGAGTCGTGCGTGTTCGTTGCTCAGGCGTGTCCGACTCTGCGACACCACCTAGAGTCAGCCAGGCTGCGCTGTCCTCGGAATTTTCCAGGCAAGCGGGGTTGCCGTTTCCTTCTCTAGGGGATCTTCTGGATCCAGGGGTTGAACCCGCCTCTCCCCCATTGCAGGCGGATTCTTGACTTGATTCCAGCCTTTTGGAAGGTGGTGAGGAGCAGACTGCTCACGCTGAGTTGCTTGTGCTACTCCAGGGCAGAGAAAACATAGCGCGCTAGTTTTGCCATCATGGAGTAAACTGGTAGAGGTGTGACTCGTTTTGCAGAGAGGGAGAGACGGCAGTGTATGGAATCCTTTTTCCCACGGAGTTCTTTTTGTTATTACTATTTTTTAATTAGTTTAGAATTTGTTTTTATTAATTTCCTCATTGTACATTGACATTATACCATAATGGCTTCCTTGGTGGCTCAGATGGTAAAGAATCTCCTGCAATGCAGGACACCTGGGTCCCATCCCTGGGTTGGGAAGATCCCCTGGAGAAGGGAATGGCAACTCACTCCAGTATTTTTGACTAGAGAATCCCGTGAACAGAGGAGCCTGGTGGACTGCGGTCCATGGGGTTGCAAAGAGTCAGACATGACTGAGTGACTAACAATTTCATAAGTGTATTCATTAATGTTTGATTAATCAATCAGCTTCAAAGCTCTCAGCAGCTTAACCCACTAATCACATCTCTCCATGACTTATATCAACTCCCAGTCATGAGTGCTCATGGGTGGGCTCTGGGTACACAGGGAGCCCCCTGGGTTTGCCTCTGGATGGCCAGAGGCGGTCGAGTTGACCCCATAGGTTTCCTGCTTCTCCTTGTACTGCAGGTTCCCCTTCTACTCTTGGTGGGTCTTAGAGGCACACGTGGGCAAGCCAGGCCACGAACATGCGTTTTGAGCCTTGGTGTATGTGTCCTGTCTGCTGTCATTCCATTGGCAAAGGCAAGCCACAGGGCCACATGTCCAGGCCCCCCAGTAGGGGGTGAGGAGACTTCCTCTTTCATAACAGAAGGCTCTGCAGTTACATGATGATATTGTTGTGATGAAGGGGTGAAGAAACGACCACAAGAATCTAACCGATCACACAGAGCTAACAGCACCAAATGCTTATAAGAAAAATCAGCATCCCCCATAGAATCTTGCTCCCAAGAGGCGATTATTTTTTATCTCTTGTGGTGTTTGCCTTCACCTACCTACCTATTAATGTCTCTCTATCAGTAATACTATTTTATAATTCATGTAAACTGATACTGATACATATCTATTAATTTTGTATATATTCTCAGTAGCTGTCTTGTCCTACTCTTCGTGACCCCATGGACTGCAGCCCACCAGGCTTCTCTGTCCAAGGAATTTTCCAGGCAAGAACACTGGAGTGGGTTGCCGTTTTATCAATTTGAGGCATTATCAAGCTCCTGTCACAACAGATGAGAGTTTGGCTTATTCACCCATGTTTTTCCTTCTCCTGTCATATCAATATAATCTTATTACAATTTGGGGGTTTAATCTGTTATCAGTATTTACACTATGTATGAATATAGTTCAATACTTATATACTTAATTTCCTACACTTAACAATTTTATCTCTCCTTCAATCTCTTCATACCTATGAATATTTCTATTTGCCAGTGTTCCAAAAGACCTGCTGGATACCCGTCACTGGTTTTTCTTAGCACTCAAGCACAGATCCTAACCCCGGCCTGTTACACCTCCCTGCCCCCAACACACACTCCCTGACACTTCCCCCATAGGCGTTTCACGTCCTCTTCTCTTGCTCACACCAAATCCCTCTACACCTAATGCAAAGCTGTCATTCTTGGGCTTTCTTTACTTCTCTGCTTGAGATGTACTAATTATTCTTTTAAACAGTTTTATTTACGTAGTTTTGTCTGCACTGGGTCTTCGTTGCTGTGTGGACTTTTCTCTCGTCGGTCCAGTGGGACCTCCTCTCTAGCTGTGACATGTGGCTTCCACTGCCGCGGCGCCTCTTGCTGCGAAGCGCAGGCTCCAGGGTGCCGGGGCTGAGCTGCTGGGGCTCACCCCCCAGGAGAGCAGACGCCCCGAGCAGCGTGCGGGAGGGCACAACTGTCGGTCAGCAGCCTGTAACGGAGCTGAGCCGTCCAAGGTTTGACTCTGGAGGGAGAGTCCGAGCCGTGTACCTGAAGATCTAAACTAGAAATTAAAGTATTACAAAAGTTAAAAATAAAAATGCAGTAGGAAGGCCTTTGAAAAACACACATTTATTTCCAACTAATCCTTCTTTCTTGTCTGAGACACAATCTTAATTTAAAAAACACGATTACTCCATACTGTCAAGGGTCAAGAGTTTTTAGGAAGTCAGTAATTTGAGCAAAGTGTCTAAATGATGCCAGTTTCAAATCCTATATTGAAACATCTGATGAAAGTATATATATACATAATATATTGATATAAATTAATATTATACATACATAAATATGCATTACATTATATATATAATATTAAGTAAAGCAGGAATAACCTGCTTTATTGTTGTTATTTACTATAATAATAATTTTAAAGCAGAGAAACCCTGCTTTATGGCGAGAGATAGAAAAACGATTCTATCCACATGCTAAAAATTTCTCAAGTTTTTTTTTTTTCTTTTTTTGAATCAATTCACGGTGAGATTAAAGCCAGACATTAACGCTTCCTTCTAATAAAGTAACTTAGGGGAAATGAAATGGAAGCCGTCTTGGTAAAAATCCTAACGTGCAAAAGGCAGGGAGAAGGAAGCGGAGGCTTCGGGCCGAGATAAGACTCGGGACTGAGAGCGCGCGCCCCAAGCCAGGCCTCCCCCGGGGTCGGCCGCAGAAACACGGGAGGGTCTGTGGCCGAGATAGGGCAGGCGGCGCGGGCAGCGGACGGTGGGGCCCTGCGCGCTCAGCTGGTCGTGATGCTCGGCGGCCCCGGGAGGGCATCAGCCGCAGACGCGGCGCGGGGGTGAGGGCGAGCGGGCGGGGCGCGCGGCTGATAGCGGCCCCGGCCAGGCCGCTTCCCCCAGCGCAGATAAACGCCGCTGCTGGGAACGCTAACTGTCACACACTTTCTGTTGCTGAAGTGGTACTGACGAGGTACATCGACTCCATCCATTCCTGCGCGGTTTGGCTGCCCTAGCAGAAAATCCGTGTAAGCATGGCTTAAATGCGCTGCGTTAAGAAAGCGGCATAGAGAGCAGAGAGGGTAGATGGGATTAGAGGTGGTCTGAGTCCTAGAGGAAGAGAAACCCAGAAGCAGTTATCAAATAGGGAATAAGATAAACTTCCTGAGTGAAAGACCTGAGTCTGAAGATGTGTAGGTGGAATTCACTGGAGAAAAATAATGGAAATAGACCAATATATGCCACCTGACGCTAAAAGACGGAAAGGGATCCAACAGTATCAAGGAAACAATATAAATAAAATTTTCTTATTAGAAAAGAAGAGGGCTTCCCTGGTGGGTCAGGTGGTAAGGAATCTGCCTGCAGTGCAGTCGACCTGGGTTCAATCCCTGGGTAGGGAAGACCCCCTGGAGAAGGAAATGGCAGCCCACTCCAATATCCTTGCCTGGAGAATCCCATAGACAGAAGAGCCTGGCGGGCTAGACTCCATGGGATCACAAAGACTAGTAAGGACGTGACTGAGTGACTAATACCACTCCTACTACCTCTATCACTTACTTATTGTTTTTAGAAGGAAGAACAAACACTATAAATTTTATAAAATAGATTTCAGACTCCTCACTATATTATAAAACTACATTAAGCCAATTATTTTGCCACTAGCTCTGGGAAAGTGAGATGGATGAAAGAATAGTCTGCAAACAGACTTACTGGTTGTTGTGATTGTTCAGCCGCTCAGTTGTGTCTGACCCTTTTCGACCCCAGGGACCGCAGTACTCCAGGCTTCCCCGTCCTTCACATCTCCCAGAGTTTTCTCAGACTCATGTCCATTGAGTCGGTGATGTTATCTAGCCATCGCATCCCCTGCCACCTCCTTCTCTTTTTGCCTTCAATCCTTCCTAATATCTGGGTCTTTTCCAGCGAGTCAGCTGCAAGTAATTGACTGCTGTATAATAATGAGCCTTGGCCGTGATTGAAGCGTTATATGTGCCTTCATCCGGCAGGTCTGTGATTCCAAGGCAGTCTGACTTTAGGACTCTTACTAAAATCTTCTCAGTGCTTTTGATGCACAGGGACCCCGTATCTATTTGTGAAATGCTTTAATTTTGGTGCAAAAGTAAGATATCTAAATGGTCAGCCTGCTGATTTGTTGATAATTTTACATCCTTGATGTCAGGTTTTATGATCGGACCATCAGGAGTTCAGGGCACAATCTCAAGACGCCAAAACAGCCGAGGCACCGGACGATGGCAGTCACCCGATATATTTCTTCTCTCATTTTTGTTTTTTGTTCAGGTTGATGGAAAAATGTAAATGTAGGTTTGGGTATCAGGATGTTAGTACAACCCCAGGGGGAAAGGAGAGTTTTCTTTGTAACTTGGCAGGCCTGCGATGGCCGCTTCTGACATCATGGGTATTTTTAATGAAATATTAATGACTCTTGATTTTAATAGGAATTTCAGCACAACCTAAATTAAGCTGCTGGAAAAGGGATATGGTCCCGTTAAGAACAGTAAAACCGTAAGCCCCCTTCCTGAAGAGTAGCTATGGGCAGTTAAAGTGACAATCAATTTAACCAGGCCACGTTGCTTTGTAAGTCTCTGAAGTGTGAAGTCCCAGCATGCCTGATGTATTTCATTTTAATTTCCTTTTGGACAGAGCTGTGGGTAGTGGGGAACCTCACACACAAAAAGAAAAGAAAAAAAAAAAAGTCCAGAAGAGGAGGAAATTATTTAACCCTTTCCAAAAAGCTATGTGATGTATTTAGCTAAATCGAAGAAAAACTAAGCAAGATTAGATTTCTCCTTTGGTTGTTAAAGAAAAATCAAAGTGGAGTAAGTGTTATAAGTAATGATGACTGCGCTTCTAGATAATTTCTCAAGGAAACCCTAATATGCTCTCTCAGCGCTTATTCTGAGTGTTTTTTAGAGAGAAACTGGATGATTCAAGAATAAATCATCTTTTGCCCTTTCTATATAGGAAGACTAAAATCATCTAATTTCACATGATTTTCATCCATTGTTGGGATTAGGTCTCTAAATGGTGAGTTGCTGATCTTCTGACCGTTTTACATGTGAGAAGTCAGGCTTCAAGATCTGGCCTCTGGAGACAGCTCAGCTTGGATGTTTATAAGATGGTGTGGCCTTGTCAACTTTTACCAACGTTGGGTGCATAGAATGCCAGATAAATCAGAAGAATTCTTCTTAAATTACAGATATTTCTTACTCACTGGATGTTCACCACTTATAGAAGTTTCTTTGAGTCTGTTTTTGTTCCACAGCAGCAGGAGGGAAGACAGCAATTGTGCAGTGGAATGTGGAGGGCTGAGTTGGGACTCGGGAGTCTGGAGAACTAAATTTGACTTTTATTGGCTTTGACATACATTTATAATTTGATATTGTTAAAGTCATTTGCTGTTCCTAGGCTTCATTTCTGATACTCTTCATGAAATACTGGGATGCACCTTGAACTCAGAGCACCCTTTGAAATTTTTTGTGTTCCAGTACCAATTTGAACTTAAATAAAATATTATGTATTCAAAAAAAGCAACTATTGCTAGATGTGTAATATTTTTATCTCAATATAAGTTTAAAGGTGGATATCTATATGGACAGGAATAGTTTCACCCAGGGTTATTTGAATACCCAAGATAAAGAAGGACGCTTTTTGTCCTTGGTAAAGAATGAAAAGCATGGCCACCTTCTTTTAATAAGAAAAGCGCACACTGACACATAATTTAATAAAATGCTATAAAATTAATGCTCCTGAAGCAGAGCGTTCTGACACTATTCCTCACCCTGGTCAAAATATCTGATGAGTCCCAAGTATGGTCAGACTCAAGACCAGGTTTCTTAGGTTGACTTTCACAGCCTTCCCAGTTTCCTACCCCAATGCTGCCAAATGGGACACCTCTCTCTAGTCTTGCTCCTGCTCTTTCCTCTTTCTGGGATTCTGTGTCCCTAACAGTGATGATCAGAAGTTACCCAAGTCGTGGTCTAAAGCAAAGGTCATCCCCTAAGCCGGCCTGTTGATGGCACTTAATCCCTCCCTCCTGGGTTCTCATAGTAGCTGAGTTTAGTGACCGTTACGACAGACTTCAAACTTACTTACTAATTTCAAGTGAGTGACTGCACGTATTGCCCTGAATTGTGGGTTATCTGAAAGGTAAAAAGAGCGCCTCCCATGAAGATTTTGGAGATTTAAGTTTAAATAAAATGGGTAGCGAACTTTGGCCACATTAGGTATATGTTTCCTTCTATTTCTCCTGTTGTGCCAATTATATCATATACTGCCTTTTGATTTACAAATATATAAAGTATATTATTATTCCACATCATCATCTATTGTCTGCTTAAAGTGCTAGTTGCTAAGTCATTTCCCACTCTTTCCAACCCCATGGACTGTAAGCTGCCAGGCTCCTCTGTCCATGGAGAATGGTCAGCCAAGAAATCAGGAATACTATTTCCTCCTGCAGGGGATCCTCCTGACTCAGGAATTGAACCCAGGTCTCCCACAGTGCCTGTAGGTTCTTTGCCATTGGCGATGGACAGGGAGGCCTCGTGTGCTGCCGTCCACGGGGTTGCAAAGGGTCGGACATGACTGAGTGACTGAACTGACTGATATTTCATTACTTGAACTGAGTGGTAAACACACACACCAAGTTTTCAGTACTCCAGGCATCGTCTTCCCCTTTTACAGCATCAGTAGGAACCAGAGCCTCCCTGGGAGAGGCATGTGAACCCCGGATCCCAGGGCTTAATCAATGCGACTCTCTTGCCTAGGATCTGAATCTTGAGCAAAGAGGACAAAGTGGAGGAAAAGGTTAAAATTTACACGCAGAAATATCAGGGTTGGTGTCCTGTAGGCACAGCATTCGTGCCAGAACGTCTTTCCTAAAAGGCCGTTGGGCAGCTTCCTGCTTCTTGAATGCCTGCTGCAGCTTCCTTCTGGTCTGTTTTCCAAGCCTGTTTCTCTAACTTCCCATCAATTGCTCAACCTCTAATCTTCTACCTGGTGCCTCTGTGCTTAAAAAAGCCAGCGCAGGTTTTGTTTCTTGCAAGAGAAAGCACTTTAATCTGTTTGTAGACCTCAAAGTTATTGAAGGCGGTACCAAGGGACTGATTTGATTTCCTGGTTTCATTTTTTTTTTAATGAGCTGGATTACTTCTATAATAGTAATTCAACCACAGTGGTCAGATTTTTATACTTTTATATAAAAATCTGTCCGTGATCGAGTTGCCCCAAGGACTGTGGTTTTTTTTCCAATGTGTATTTTTGACTGTGTCTTGGTTGCTGAGCGAGCTTTTCTCTGGTCGCAGTGAATGGAGACACTCTGATGCGTGAGTTTCTCGCTGCAGTGGCTTCCCTCCTGGGCCCTGCGGTCTAGGGCATGCGGGCTTCAGTGGCTGCAGCTCCTGGGTTCCGCAGCACAGGCTCAGGAGCTGTGCTGCACAGCTTAGCTGCTCCGCAGTGTGGGATCTTCCCAGCTCAGAAACTGAACCTGTGCCCCCTGCGTCGGCAGGCGGGTTCTTTACCTACTGAGCCACGTGGGCAGCCCTAAGTGACGATCTTTGAGAGGTTTTCACATTCAGCTAGTCTGGCTGCATACCTTCTCGAATACATAGGTCTTCTCTACAGGTGTCACCTTAAAATTAAGAAATCCTACCTCAGAAGCCTCCTAAAAAACCTTCTAAAACCTGATGTCTCCTTGGCCGGGACGGGGCCATGTGCCCACTGCTAAACCATTGCGGTGATACCAGAATGGGAGTTTTGCGATGGTTAGCACGAATTCTTAGGATTATCCAGACCTGTGAACTTGAGTTGGGGAGAGGACATCTTTCCAAGCACGGGCCTTTGATTTGAAAGCCATGAATCCCTTTCAATACCCTCCTTTAATGCCTGAACTCCTAAGGCTGAGGGCACTGCCCCAAGACCCCTCCCCGACCACAGAACCCAGGTCTCCTTGCGCGTGTAACAGAATAATCCGCAAGAATGCAGGCTAGCTCTCCGTTTCCTGCCTTGGGTTTACCGGCGACCCCAAGCTGCTCAGTCTGCCCAGCCTCCCCAGGCCTGCCCTTCCCTGTGCCCAAGCTGCCCTTTAGTTCACCTCGCCGTCCACAGCTCAAGGTTCGCTCTAGTTGACAGCGTGCCACAGCCTCAGGAGACTTAGGGTCCTCCGAGCAGGCGCTGTACGGATCACCTCTGTCACTGAGCACTCAGCCAGTCTGACTCACGGTGGGTGCTAAGGCGGGGAAAGGATCTGACCATCTGGGTCTTAAAGAAAAGATTCACACCAAGTGCCTCATGTTCTGAGAAGACCTCTCTTACCTAACTGTGCATCTAAGTCTGTCCTAGTAACACACGCCTATCCTTCTAATCATCACTCTCCCAACTATATTGACAATTACTTGAGGCAAGCTTTTTCCTTTGGTGGCAAATTTTTTTCTTTGTAACCTTAAGAATAAACACCACGCCTGATGCAGAGGTAGTAACTGCCGACCACCCCCTCTGTAATAAATTATATTATTACATTCTATAGAATGCATTAATAATACAATATAATGTATCACTACACTGTGCGCTCACTCAGTCCTGTCCAGCTCTGCAACCCCATGGACTGTAGTCCGCCTGGCTCCTCTGCCCACGGAATTTTCCAGGCAAGAATACTGGAGTGGGTTGCCGTTTCCTACTCCAGGGGATCCTCCCCACCCAGGGATGGAAACTGCATCTCCTGCACTGGTAGGTCAATTCCTTATCACTAGTGGGGAGCCCATTATTACATTATATGTAATGCATTAATTTATGTTACATTATAATAAAATATAACATTACGTTGTATATATTAGTGACAAAATATAATGCATTATTATACTAGATATAATGTATTAATAAAATATGATGGTTGTTCCATTATTGCATATTGTGTATAACTGTATATAATGTATTAATAATACAATACGATGCATCATCACATTATCACATATATACTGTACACACACAGATAGTCTAAGCCAGTGTGATTAGCCTCAACCTTCTGGCAGCTTTCATACTTCCAGATGTCTGAAAATTCCTAGCAAATCAGAGCCCCCAGAACCATCCTGTCCTGAGGCTCAGGCTTTCTGCTCGTGGTTAAGGCCTTTGGGGCACTGCCTGTCAAAGCTGCCGCGCTGCACTTTATTCTGCTGAGGACTTGTCTCCTCCTGTCTGTGGTCTGCACGTCCAGCTGGCACAGACCACGAGTGATAAGGAAAAAGAATCCGGATGCTTGAACCTTATCCGTCGATCTTTGCATTTCCAGGACATTATATCTATACCGTGGCCTTTCACATACAAAGCTTCTTTTTTCATTTTAGAGGGGTTGGGCTTCCTCAGTGGCTCAGCCAGTAAAGTATCCACCTGCAATGCAGGAGATACAGGAAGACTTGGGTTCGATTCCTGGGTCTGGAAGATCCCCGGGAGGAGGGCATAGCAACCCACTCCAGTATTCTTGCCTGGAAAATTCCATGGACCGAGGAGCCTGGAGGGTTACAGTCCATGGGGTCACATAAGTCGAACATGACCTAGAGGAAGAGTGGAAAGGATGTTTCCAGGACTTTGTTTCTTTGGGGAAAGGTTTCAGTATATTGTAAAAGGATCTTTTATTTAACTTTACACTGAATATGTCAATCTGGAGTATTTATGAAAAACATGGTCTAATGCATTTGAAACGGAATATGCAATTAGAAACTAATTTTTTAGTATGTTTCACCTTATGACTTTAAACAAATAATTATGAAGTAAGTGATTCTTCATAATGACCACACGATTGCATGTTATGTATTTTCCTTCTTTGTTAACCCTGGACCCTGTTCTTGAAATGGAAAGTTAAGCTGACATTTTTGCAAGGGTTTTTTTTTTTTTTTTTGCTTTTTTATAGTCTAAAGGTTAATGAGCTGTGGTGTGGTTTAGTGCTCCGTGTGCTAAGCTAGCACCTAATATGTTAAGTTGGGTGTGATTCAAGCCTTCCAAGGAGCGCCGTCTCTGACACTGCAGGGGGGGAGGGGAGGACAGAAGGAAGACGCCCGCACCACTGTGCCCTGGTATTGCTCCAGAAAGGTGTCCTGGCTGGCGGGCACGCTCCTGGGAACTTTGTATACAAGCTGTTCTCCGGGGGAGCATAAAACATCCCACATTCCATTTCTAGAGGTGCTGGGTTATAGGTTATTGACCAGTTTAGGGATTTATAGCTGTAGTCAGTCATTGTTAAGGAAAAATGGCTTGACGATTTTATTACAGCGGAGGCCTGCTGGAAAAGTTAAATATAGATTTACCTAAGAACTGACTCGATCTTAGCAATAATAGGTATGTCTCTCTGTGTGTATAATTATGTGTAGATATTTTAGTACAGCCCATGCTTTCTTTTTCCTAGAGGAGAGTTATAACACAAATTTTACACACACATCACATGAATAAGTATACAATATACTGTTTCATAAGAATATACAGAGTATTGGAAATAAAACACCGACAAATAAATCCTTTCCAAACAGTGAGAAATAGTTCATTTGTTTTCAGATGTCAGAGGAGCAGAAGGAGAAAAAGAAAAGAACAGCCTTGGGGTGTGAGCTGATCTTTACTGTGAAAGTGTTAGTCACTCAGTGGTATCTGACACTTGGCGACCCCATGGACCCCACCAGGCTCCTCTGTCCATGAGATGCTCCAGGCAAGAATACTAGAGTGGGTAGCCATGCCCTCCTCCCGGCCCAGGGATCGAACCCAGGTCTCCTGCATTGCAGGTGGGTTGTTTACTGTCTGAGTCACCAGGGATGCCCTATTTACATGACTCTTTGCTAATAGACTTTTAGTCCCACAGCTTCCCTGCCCCCACCCCTGCGAACAGACACACGCCACAGTTAGTAGTGAAGATCTGAGCAAATTAATCGCTTACTTTTTTAATCCATGAGTTTCTTAAAAAGACAGGGAATTAATGATCACTCTGACTCTTTCTGATGCCTCATCCCAGAAGAACTCGTAGATTGAGATTTAGTACAAAGAATCAGTTTGATGGTTTTATGGAATGACACAGAATATAGCTGGTCTTCATGCTCTGCATTTCTGCTCAGTAGTCACTTTCTCAAAAGGATCTCTCTGAATCTTCACTTGACCTCTTTCAGTAACTTCTGATTTTATCGTCATCTTGGTTCTTCCTTTCATTTCTGACTCTAGAAAACAACCGCAACCATTTGTCACTTGCCTGCTGTTGGTCTTCCCCGTGAGGGTCAAGGTCTTTCTTGTGCTATTCACCTGGATACCCACAAAATAAAGCGGGGCTCGCAGAAGGGACTCAGGACCCCTTCGGCCAGTGAAATTTAGCACAGCTTGCTGTACAGGGGGAGGCGTGTATCTTCGCTTGGCAAAGCTATTAGATAGAAAGCGTCACTGATTCTCACTCTACCCCGACACGTGTGTGTCTGCTCGCGGCTGCGCTGGGCCTTCACTGCTGTGCGGCCTCCTCCAGCTGCAGCGGGCGGGAGGCGTCCTCCAGCCGCGGCGGGCAGGCTCCTCCCGCGGCGCCTTCGCTTGTTGTGGGGCGCAGGCTCCGCGGTGCGTGGCCTTCGGTACTTGCCGCACTGTGGCTCAGTCATTGCGGTGCCCTCGGCCTAGTTGCCCCATGACACGTGGAATCTTCCTGGACCAGGCATTGAACCCCTGTCCCCTGCATAGGCAGGAGGATTCTTAACCACCGGAACACCAGGGAAACCTCTACCCAGGCTTTTTTACAGCCACGTTGTTCCTGAGGGTCTGTTACTGACGATACTCACTGTTACTGCTTCCACTTCTTGCGGATGAGTGGTGGGCTAGTCAGGAACGGAGGTCTGCCTCTGAATGATTTGATGCTGCGCATCAAAATAAAATATTTGCTATATGGGCTAATGGCAGGATAGGGATAACAGAGTAAAGAGTAAATGAACCTAAGATTGATTAATAATTATTAATATAAAAAAAGAGAAAAATTATCAACAAAGAAAAGCATTAACAGAGGCTTAGGGACCTGTAGGGGGCTTCCCTGGTGGCTCAGTGGTAAAGAATCCGCCTGCTAATGAAGGAGACCCAGGTTTCTTCTCTGGGTCAGAAAGACCCACTGGAGGAGGAAATGGCAACCCGCTCCAGTACCGTTGCCTGGAAAATCGCATGAACAGGGAAGCTTGGCAGGCTACAGTCTATGGGGTCATAAAGAGTCGGACATGACTGAGCAGCTGAACAACTAAACAAGGGACCTGTAGGACAACATCAGAAATATTCACATCTCTCTTTGATGAGTACACATACGGAAAACATCAGAACAGTACTATATGGTTTAAAACACTGAATGGATATTGAAAGATAAGTCATTACTTGTGATGAACTTAACTGAACTGATTGTCTGTGAAAACAATCCATAGGGTTTCTAGAAGTTTCAGAATTTCAGATATTTAAAAAGTTAAAGATGCAATCCACAATTATATTATTGTGAAGAACCAGGGAAATATCAGTGACTTGCAGGGGAATAAACAGATGACGCTAACGTTGGAATTATCAGACAGTTCATAACAACTAGCATAATAAAGGCTGTAGGAAGTAAGATAAAATGCTCTTGAAATGGATGAAAAGTCTCAGCAGGGATACGGAAGATATTAAAAAGAACCGAATAGAAAAATTAGAACCTAAAAGTAATTAAAAATTTAAAAAGTTTAAAAAGTCTATAGCAAAATGGAAGTAACAGTGGAAAGATCACATGAATATAGATCAATAGAAATTAGCCATTCTGAATAGAAAAGAAAACTGAAAAAAAAAATGAGCAGAGCCTCAGATATCTGGGGGATAATTCCAAAAGTCTGAGTCATGACCTCAGCATTCTAAAAAGAATGTGGCACATAAAAATGAAAAACCAAGGGCTGGAAACTGCAAATTTGGGAAAAGATGTGAATTTTCAGAATCAGGAAATCTCAAACAGAATTAGCTAAAAAAAAAAAAATCCACATCCTGACACAGATGCATCATAATCAAACTGATAAAAATTACTAAAAATTTTGACAGAAGCCAGAGGGGGAAAAAATGAAAAGAAAAATTACGTTTAGGGAAATAACCATTTGAAAGACTGTGGATTTCTCATCCAAAAAATAAAACTAAGGAAAATATATTTTATTCACGTTTCCTAAAATGACAGATTGATATATAGTATTATAATGAAAGTATATTTTGAGAAAAACAAAGCAAACAAAAATCCCCTCTGTTATAGGAAATACAACCAAAACATCATCTTTTTACTATTCTTTGAGATCAGTACTTATAAGAAAATGAATATAGAAAATGTAAAATTTCTGTTGTTTTTTTTCCTAATTAAGGTAAAATTTAATCTCTGTGTGAAATTTGTAGACTTTCGTTTTTCTCATCTAAAACTGTATAGACTGGCATTGCATGTACTAGCCTGATACTCTCAATGCCCACTGTTTATGTCAAAATCGGAGACTTTGTTGAAGAGGAACGCATTGGTATATAGTTGTATACCATAATAGTTTCTAATCAACAGGAAGTTATGTTTATAGAGATTGACTAAACGACAGACAGAAAGAACAAAATGCCTAATAAAAATTTATGATACAGATTATATTGCTTTTCAATATTCTCAGCATTTACTGTGTTCAAAGTAAATACAGAAGTGGGGAAAGCGATCAGAGATAAGGAAACTATAGAATTCATGTTTTTCCCCATGTGTGTATATATAGCTTAAGATTGGCCTCAGAAATGTAGTCTGGTGTAAAGTAGCCTTGGACTGCATAACCACATGAATAAAAATCTCCTAATCACGCCACAAGGCTGGCAGAAACTTCCTTCAATATTCCCCCTGCGGGAAGGTACACTGATTTACACATTATTGTCCAGATTGATATTTTTGTCTAATGCAATAAAAGAAACAATTGGAATAACTGTATCATAAGAAAGTTTTTTCTTTTTCCTCTAATGTGTAAAAAGAGACAGGTCAATGCTTTTCTAAAAAAGTCTGTATCTTTAATTATTTCCTTACAAAAACAAACCCAGAGATGTGCTCGGATGTCTGAGGCGGTAACTGAGGAAGGAGCCTGTTCGCCAGCCTCCTGGCCCAGCGGCCGTGCTCTCTGCTTCTGTCTCACTGATTTCCTGACCGTGGGTGGAAAATCCTACTGGCCAAGTATCTCTGGAGCCTTCTGCCTGGCCGGCCTGCTTTCAGGCTGGTCATTGGGGGAATTGCCAGATGGGGAGGACCCTTTCAAGTCCATCCCCCCTTTCCGAGCCCTTCAACACCTTCCCGTGGCTGGTGGGGGTTCACAGGTTCTAACATGACTGCAGTGATTCAGCAAGCTCTTTGAGTTGCAAGCTCTTTGAGTTGCATTCAGGAAGGGAATACTATTCTCTTCCTAATTCTCCTAGGAATTCACCTTTCCTTCCTGAAAATACAGACTGGGGTGGGGGGTGGGGGGAAGCCAAAATACTGCTTCCAGGGAATTCAATAAAATGATCTTCATGGAGGTAAAATGCCCATATTTTCGAGGTCTGATTTCGTAGCCCTAAAACGGAAGTGGGCCAGCAGGTCATCAGCCAGCCCAGAGGCACAACCGCGAAACGTGGAGGAAACGAGAAGTGACAGGGGACCGTGATTCGGGTTCCGACAGCAGCCTGAAGGGCGGGAGGCTTGGCCGGCCGAGGGCCGAGCTCAGGGCTCCGACGCCGGGGCCGGGCGGACAGTCAGGCCCGACCCCGGCCGCAGGGCCGCCGGAGCGCGGGAGAGCAGCCCTGGGGGCCGAAGCGGACTGCGGCGGGAGGAAGGCGGGCTCGCGGCCGGGGCTCCCTCGCGGTCAGCGGCTGAGACCGCCAGCCGGTCCAGGCCCGCGGGTCCGGCTCTGCGTCCGCAGCCTGGCCTCCGGAACCCGGGCAAGGGCCCGCGGCAGAGGCCCGCACAGCCCGAGACGAGTGGACGCGTAGCGAGCAGTTTGTACGGAGAAAACGAGGTCGCCTTCAGCTGCCAAACAGGCTTGAGTGTTAGATGCAAAATGCAAACTCCAGAGTCTTTAAGAAGGGTAATTTTTCTTGTGTTTTTATTTATGTCACACACACACTCTCATATCCTTCCTTGTATGAGCTACAGATGCGGGGGCATAAGACAGATGTTTTGCTTTGGGTTTGGCTGCACAACTGTGTGTGTAAAAAAGTTTGAATATAATAATAGTCTGGTATTAACGGAATCAGCCAAAGGTACAGAAGCTTCATGGCCTGCGCCTGGTTTTATAGTCACTGTTTAGTCTACAAAGTTTCAAGTTAAAATTAGCATCATTTTCTTTTTTCATATACAGGCATGCCATTATTGCGTACAAACACAGCATCATAATTTCATAAGTAAAAATAAATCGGTAAATAGATAAATGCAAATTTGAAAAACACTGAAAAATGAGGAAAAGACATACCAATAATATCAAAAGAAATCAGTCTGGCCACATAAGAAATTTTCCAGTATGGGCCAGATTTATACAAGACAGATTTTAAAGCCCTCATAGCTGTAAGACGGTTAAGAAGGTATTTATGTGAGGAGCATAATGACTAAATAAGCTCGACATTTTCTTGTAAGGAAAATAGAAAGCTTGTAAAGCCATGTGTGCTCCATGGAGCTTGGTCTCAAAGCTGTGTCACAGGGCTCAGTCCAAGCCACCAAAAGCAATTTCAAAATATATAAATTTTACATAACAACCTGTAAATCACCAATAATTAGGACCATGCATGATTTTGAGTTTTAAGCCCTATGCTGTAATACGTATTGTTGAATGTTTAATTCATGCAGTGACATACGTGTATAATATAAATAATACAAGGTAAACTTTGATTTTACATTATTTAAAATTATACAAGAGAGACAGGAGAAAATAATTTCATGCCTATGCAGTTTAATTCCCTTCAAATTTGATAAGTGTGCTCTTTGAAGCTAGTAAAATTCAAATCCTTCACCGCTGGTTTTTAAGGGAACGAAATGAACAGATAATCCTCGGAAAAATGACCTACCATCAAACGTACTTCTGCTTCAATAACGCACTTCCCTTTCACAGTACAGCTGTCATTCCACTTTTCCACTCCACTGAAATGAGACCTCCAGCCATCACACCTGCAGGGCTTTCTGTTTTCATCTTCCCCCACTTCCCTCCAAAGGAGTCCTGAAAACTTATCTGGAGCAAAGAGTGGTTCAGGACAGTGTTCTCTCTCCTCAGAACGGGACCCTCAGGAACCTGGAGACTGTCATACAGAATGAAGGACGTCATAAAGAAACACGTGTATGCAAGCATGTATGTCGAGTAAGGTGCAGGCATAGAGAATGGACTCCTGGACGTGAAGCTGGGGGAGAGGCTGGGAGGGTGGAGACGGCAGTACCTCTACCAACATGCATTCACCACCACGTGTACGGCAGACGGCTAGTGGGCAGCTGCGGGATGATGCACGGAGCTCAGCTCGGGGCTCCGTGATGACCCAGAGGGGCGGGATGGGGTGGGTGGGAGGGAGGTCCCAGAGGAAGGGGGTGTGTTTATACATACGGCACATTCACTTCGTTGCAAAGCAGCTATATGCCGATTCTTTCTTTAAAAAGTGATATATTTTATCCTATAACATTAAGTGAGAACAACAGAAAGAATCAAGTAAGGAAGAAATAAACTCATGTTACAGACTTACTAGGTATACTTATTATTTCAAACCATACATATTGCCATTTTCATTAGTCAAAAATGATTGACAATTGGATCTTTCCTTCAACTCAACCTGGCACAATGAGGTCCATAAAGGAATGAAAGACTCTGCACACTTTCGGTTGTCTACAGAAAGAAAAGAGAACCATGGGCTAAAATCATCATCATATAATTGTTGTCTCGGTCCATTGGTCTATAATCCTCACCCTTTGCTTGTGCTACATGAAATGTTGATGCTATTCATTGCGACTGTGAGATAATTCTTATGACCCAGAGACCCTCCACATGATGTTGAGGCCACTTTTGTTGCCTGTCCTAATCAAGAAATCTCATCAAAATCTTGCTCAATACTCTATAATAACCTATATGGGAAAAGAATCTGAAAAAGAATATACATGTATGAATCACTTTGCTATACACCTGAAACTAACTAAGTACTGTAAAACAACTAAGAAAGTGAAAGTGTTAGTCACTCAGTCGTGTCTGATTCTTCCTGACCCCATGGGCTGTAGCCCGCCAGGCTCCTCTGTCCATGGGATTGCTCCAGGCAAGAGTACTGGAGTGGGTTGCCATTTCCTCCTCCAGAGGATCTTCCCAACCCAGGGACTGAAGCCACATCTCTATGTTTCCTGCATTGGCAGGCGGGTTCTTTTCTATCTGAGCACCAAGGAAGCCTGAAACAACTGTGTTTCAATACAAAATAAAAATTAAATAAAAAAAAAAAAACAGAAATCCAATCAATTGATGATCCTGAGACCCACATTCATCACCAACAACCCACACAGACCTCCCTGCTCTAACCCATACTCCTTGTAACATTTTCCACTGCACACTCTGGAACCTTTATTTTTCTTATTTCTTCTCTTTCATCATTTTAATAGGAGCTGTGCATGCTTGGCTATTTAAGCCAAATAGTGGCTTGTTTTCTATAGTGTTTTTATTTAACTTCTACCATGGAAAACATTGTGATCACGCCTTAATGCCAATGCAATGATGTCAAAAGCTAAGCTGAGAAAAGAAACCTAGAGATGTCATGAACTTTATCAGTTGGAATAAGACAGGTTGATTGTTGTTTGCAGCTTAACGTTGGTTATTAATAACAAGGGGAGTCCTTAGAAATGTGTGTAAAACTCCTTTCACACATACCTAATAATTATAGAGAGATTATTCCAATAGGGGGAAAAAATGACCTTCACCATCGGGCTTCCAAAAAAATAAGCAGAAGTGGATTAATGTAATTGCTTAATCAACAACATCCAGCCCAGAGCCTCCAAGTGTGCAGAATTAATCATCTTATTGTAAGATTCATTAAAAAGTAATGGGCACGGTGAGAATGCTGCACAGCTGGGAATAATTTTGTTCCATTAAAAATAAAAATAAATATACCTTGGAAAAGCCTATTTTGACAATATTTTACTCCATGCCTTGTCTTAAAAACAAGGATCTTGTTCACTCCCGTACTGCCTAATACCAGCATTGGTTTTCCAGTAGAGTGTGCAGATGACAAGATTCAGGGGCACAGTCCATTTCAGCAACGCCCCTTCCCCTTAAAGAACCTCTCAGTCCTGGTTCCTGGTCAGTAAAAGCATGAAAGCCTTTATTAGTCTTCACTCCATAAGGATTAGGTTTTCAATAAACTAGTTTATTGTTTCTAGAACCTAAAATCCAGTTCGCAGTGTATGAATTGGAAGCTTGAAAATTATGGTTTGAACTTATTTTCCAAGTACAGTTAAATGGTTAAAAATGCAGTACTATTCACTGAGGGTGGGGGAGGGGAGAGGAAGGAAATTAGCAATAGTAGAAGGGGGTCAGTTGTATCATTTAAATAATCCTTATTAAACAACCATTAACTCTAGCTTCCTGAAGAAAATCAAGTATGAAATCATTCCTCGTGAAATGTCTTCTGGCGTTTCCAAAAACGCATCATCGTCTGGGTGTATGTTGGAGAGCTTCGGATTCAACGTGAATTGAAAACGAATGACTGCTCTAACAAACAATCTCGGGGAAAGGCTTCTGTTTGATTTTCTCTTGGCTGCACACAGTCATGGTCAGTGGTCATGGTCATGGTCAGAAGTCTGAGGCTCCCTGGGCCTCGCCAGTCATTAGACTTGATCCCCTGAGGACTCTAGTTTTAAAGAACAGCGCAGATATTTTAAAAATAGTTTTTATTTGCTTATTCTTGGCTGCGCGGGGTCTTCGTTGCTGCCTGGACTTTCCCAGTTGCGCCGAGCGGGGGCCGCCCTCGAGCCGCGGTGCCCGGCCTCTCCCGCGGCAGACCTCGGGCTCCGGGGCCTGGGCCCCAGCAGCAGCCGCAGGCAGGCGGGGTCGGCATGCACGGCTGCCTCCCGCGCGCCAGGGCACAGCCGAGGTGCTTGCCCTTAGTGCTCAGAGGCAGAGACTTTATATGAATGGAACCTCTGATGATGACTTCCAAACTGGACCTTTAGACTCGAATGTATATTATTATATGTGACATCTATTGTTATTAATATAGATGACATATAGTATTCAGTTCGATTCAGTTGCTCAGTCGTGTCTGACTCTTTGTGACCCCATGAACCGCAGGACGCCAGGCCTCCCTGTCCATCACCATCATCATTGCCGGAGTTCACCCAAACCCATGTCCATCGAGTGGGTGATGCCATCCAGCCATCTCATCCTCTGTCGTCCCCTTCTCCTCCTGCCCTCAATCTTTCCCAGCATCAAGGTCTTTGCAAATGAGTCAGCTCTTCTCATCAGGTGGCCAAAGTATTGGAGTTTCAGCTTCAACAACAGTCCTTCCAATGAACACCTAGGACTGATCTCCTTTAGGATGGACTGGTTGGATCTCCTTGCAGTCCAAGGGACTCTCGAGAGTCTTCTCCAACACCACAGTTCAAAAGCATCAATTCTTCGGTGCTCAGCTTTCTTCACCATCCAACTCTCACATCCATACATGACCACTGGAAAAACCACAGCCTTGACGAGATGGACCTTTGCTGGCAAAGTAATGTCTCTGCTTTTTAATATGCTGTCTAGGTTGGTCATAACTTTCCTTCATTTATAATATTATTAATATATTATTGTCATGTGGCAGCCTTTGGTTATCTTTGTGTGGTATCAGAGATGATGATGGATATAATTAACAAAAACAAGTAGTAAAAATTTAGGCACCAGGTTCTGAACTAGGTGACCCAAGAACCCTCTGCCTTTACCCTGTTTTATTTCTGTGCGCATGCATGCGTGCTTAGTCACTCAGTCGTGTCTGACTTTTTGTGACCCGCTAGACTGTAGCCCTGGAGAAGGCGATGGCACCCCACTCTAGTACTCTTGCCTGGAAAATCCCATTGATGGAGGAGCATGGTAGGCTGCAGTCCATGGGGTCTCGAAGAGTCGGACACAACTGAGCGACTTCACTTTCACTTTCCACTTTCATGCATTGGAGAAGGAAATGGCAACCCACTCCAGTGTTCTTGCCTGGAGGCTCCTTGACAGGAGCCTGGTGGGCTGCTGTCTATGGGGTTGCACAGAGTTGGACATGACTGAGGCGACTTAGCAGCAGCAGCAGCAGCAGACTGTAGCCCACCAGGCTCCTTTGTCCATGGCGTTCTTTAGGCAAAAATATTGGAGGGGGTTGCCATGCCCTCTTCCAGGGGATCTTCCATCTTTCAAAAGTTCTGCTCTTTTGTCTGTAATAATACATCTCATACCCTGAGTTTACATACCCCAGCCGGTAAGACGAAAGCTTGAAATGAAGCTAAAGGCCATCTTTTGTACCTTAGACATCTCCCTTGAGCATTTCCTGACTTTGCCAACTGGTTTAGAAGAATTAAAATATTAGAAGAATCAAATATTCTTCCAACCTAAAGGAGGGAAAAAAAATTCTCCTGCTAAGAAAATAACATTTTTCAGCACTGTTACATGATTAATGAGTCTAGAAATTTCATTTGAATGGTATGGTGGCAGGCTCCAGCTCTGATGAGAATCACCTGAGATGCTTTCAAACCACATTCTCCTGGGACCGTCTCCTAAATTTTAGGATCTCCAAGAGTGTTCTAGCAGCTCTGGGTGTGTTTCATTTGCCTCAGGTGAATCTGAGGAGGTGGGAATTTGGAAACCATTAATCTATAGAAAAGCCTGTACTATATTCTCATGGCCTGCCACTTACTAATATTTTACCAAAATATTCCAGCAAGAACCAGAATCTGGCCACACGGAGAAGATGGTGATGATCTGTTTCTTCATCTTACACTTCGAATAATTTATCTTGTTGTTCAGTTGCTCAGTCGTGTCCGACTTTTCAACCCCATGGACTGCAGCATGCCAGGCTTCTCTGTCCTTCGCCATCTCCCAGAGCTTACTCAAACTCATGCCCATTGAGTCGGTGATGCCATCCAACCATCTCATCCTCTATCGTCCCCTTCTCCTCCTGCCTTCAATCTTTCCCAGAATCAGGGTCTTTTCCAGTGAATCAGCTCTTTGCATCAAGTGGCTCAAGTGTTGGAACTTCAGCATCAGTCCTTCCAATGAGTATTCAGGGTTGATTTCCTTTAGGATTGACCTGTTTGATCTTGCTGTCCAGGGGATTCTCAAAAGCTTTCTCCAGCATAATTTCTGTATATACCTTAAGATGACAGACACAAAACTTAAAACAAGCATCTTTCAGCATTGCTGCATGCATACCCTGGCAGAGGCAGTTAAGGAAATACTTATCTAGGGTTCCCTGTCCCAAACCTATGCTGTCTTCTTGGTAGGGTGTGCTAAGTACTACAGGAGGCTTGAGCTGATTCTCAAGCTACGGATAAGGAGACATTTTATATTTAAAGTTCTGACATGACAGTGACAATGAATGATCAGCCAGTATAAATGCCATTCTTTGATTCCTGGTAAAAATGCTAATAATAGAACATTTTAATAACTACAGTAACATCTGTTAAGGAATTTACAACATTTTTGTGAATCTTGGGTCATATAAATATGGGGAAACAATTCATTTTATCTACAGCTAACCTGTAAAACTCTACAAGTTTTTCAAAATAAAGATCAACATTTCTGCCAATCATGCTGTGTCATTTGCTATCTCCTCTTGATATTGAATATTTGAAAACAAATGCTGAATCTGTAAATATAAATTGTGTGCTTATCAGTAACAAGGATCAAATATTACAGCACAAATTCTATAATTTATTCACAAAATACATATGGTTATTGGAGTGAAATGGAATCAGATTGAAGTTTTCAGGATTTATATGTTAAACTGATATTTTTTTGTGTTTAAATGAAATACAATTTGGCAGGGATTTCTATTCCATTAATTTCATTTTTAGTATATGTGAATTCAAGTTCCATCTGTGTAGTTGAAGGCTTTATGTTAATTCAAAGTTATTGCCTTTATAACAAGCAGGATATTAATTCCATATCATTAACATATTTTAACTAGAATCCAATTTAGTTCATGTTTCCAGCACCTGGTGGTTTATAAAATGTTTTCATATCTACACTATTTCTTTAATTGCAATTTTAGTCACATTTTAATATTTCTCACATAATAGGATTAATCTAAATGTCAATATGCTTACTTAGTGTGCAAAAGGATGCACTTTATTCAAAAGCTTTCTACAAGCCTTACTATAATCCATGGCGTGCTAAAGTCAAGCAAGTAGGGTATGAGGAACTTCCCTGGTAGCTCAAATGGTAAAGAATCTGCCTGCAATGCAGGAGACCTGGGTTTGATCCCTCGGTCATGAAGATCCCCTGGATGAGGAAATGGCAACCCACTCCACTATTCTTGCCTGGAGAATTCCATGGACAGAGGAACCTGGTGGGCTACAGTCCATGGGGTTGCCAAGAGTCCAATGAGACTGAGGGACTAACACACACACATGTAAGTAGGATATGATTTCAGTTGATCTTTTTTTCCCCCAAATTGTGAAATTCATTTCATTTTTGCCTGTGCTGGGTCTTTGTTGCTGCGCGTGGGTGTTCTCCAGGGTGGTGAGTGGGGGCTGCTCTCTGCTGCAGGGCACAGGCTTCTGTCCCTGCAGGGGGCTTCCCTGCTGTGGAGCTCAGGCTCGAGAACACGGGTTCAGAAGTGGTGGCACATGGCTTAGTTGCTCCTTGGTGCGTGGGATCTTCCTGGACCAGAGATCGAACCCACGTCCCCTGCACTGGCAGGAGGATTCTTAACCATGAGTGACCGGGGAAGTCCTCAGCTGGTTTTGAAGACAATGCACCAGGGAAGCCCGCATAGTGTTGGCAGGGTTTCTACTCCCCTCACTTAAGCAACAAGGAACCCACGCCATAATTAGAGTTTGTTAAAGTTTACCTCGCCGTGGACTGTTCTGCTGCTGAAGTCATTGTACACAGACATGTACGCTTCTGTTAGCGACAAAAACATATTCCGTCCATCTCAGGACAAGAGTGTACAGACAAAAGACAGGGCGGCGTGCAGCACAGCTCTCCAGCAAAACTTTCCAAGGGGAAATAGAACATGTTCAGTTTCAAGTACATGAGGAGAGTCACGTGGTAGGCTTCCCTGCCAGGCAAAGCCAACTCCGGTCCTCTCCCCGTCTTTGTTTGCTAAGAACACTACCTGCCTAATACCCCATGATAATCTTTGGCCCGTGAAACCTGCCAGGCTCTGCCTGTTTCCCTCAGCTTGGTGACGACAGCTTCCAGCTGGACACCTGATCAATCATACCTGTCATTGGCCCCCATGACCAGGCCGTGATGGCTTTGTTTGTTTGTTTTCCTAGCTTGCTCCAAGGCTTTACTGGCAGGCTTCCTTGCTTGTCCATTAAAAGCCAAATGTGAGGGAAGCAAACTCCACCATCTGGGAGGGAGGGAGAGGGTCTGGCACATCTCAGGAGCCCTGATTGTATGGAGGCTCCTGGGAGCTGCAGAGGTGTTTTGGCTGCATTCGGTAGTAATGGGGGCAGGGCGGGGGTGGCTTTTGGGGGAATTTAGGTTTTGGTATTTTTGTTTGTTTCCTGATCTCTTTGTAACGTTAACCTGGCTCAAATGCTAAGAAAAAGTAGGATATCTCTGAGAAGACTCCTTCAGTAATAAGATTTTTGTCGATTTTGATCATTTGAATGAGTGCTTCTGACAAGGCTTTTTTCAAGATGCAAGGAGCTTTTTTTCTTTGGCTCCTGGAAGGAAAGTATTACAGTTTGTATTTATTTATTCAGTGACATAAAACACACCTCCATTTAGCCTTTTCTTTTTTAAGCTTCAAAATGAGAGTTTTAACAGCAAGCAGGAACTAGAAGACTTTATCAGTTGGTACTTGGTGAACATTGTATGTAAACACAGCTATCTGTTTGCTCAGAGGCATAGAATTTTACCTTTTTAGAGCATCTTGAACAAGGGATCCTGAAGAAGTCACTCCCACACAGATTTTTTCGGGGCACTTCTCTTTCCTTCTTGTCAGTTTATTTGTCAAACCAAGTTACCACTTAAAGGTTTCATTTCTCCAGTGCATCTCCAGCACCCTACATGATGTAATTTCTGCAAGAGCAAAGGAGAAAAATCAGGATCCAGGTGGTACTCATTGTGTTTGAAGGCCAAAATCGGTATTGCTGTGAGTGGGAAATAAGGACATTAGAAAACAGCATTTATCACATTGTGAGCTCGTGCTTGCTCAGTTGCGTCCAAATATTTTGCGACCCCATGGACTACAGCCCGCCAGGATTCTCTGTCCATGGGATTTCCCAGGCAAGGACACTGGAGTGGGTGGCCATCTCCTTCTCCAGGGGATCTTCTGACCCCAGGATCGAATCCGAGTCTCCTTTGTTTCCTCATTGGCAGGTCAGCTCTTTACTACTGAGCCATCAGCTTGCATGAGTTTACACATCACTGCAGAGCAGACATGCATGGCAAGGGCCCAGTCCATATGGAATCACGCAGAAGGAACAATCTTTCCCTTCCAGAAAATGATGTTTTAAAATGTAAGAGGGGCGGTTACAAACACACAAAACCTATGCTTCAGAGTGAAGAACAGAATGTCCCAGGAAACACATGCCTTGGGATTGCTTGTAGTGGTAAATCTGAGAGTCGTGTTTTGGAGAGGGGCCCTGCTGAGGATGAAACCAGCTCAGAGTGTGTCCTTTCTCCCATAATTGAAAAAAAGGAGGGAAAAAAAAAAAAGAGACCACTGAATCATAAGTGTATGCTCAATTCCCCTGGAAGCTGGGTCAGCCTTTGAAAAGAAAAAAGCACCAAAGAAGCTACTAGAATGTCTCTGCTCTCCCTCCCCAGTCACCACCACTGTGTAAAAAAAGTGCTTCTCTTTCAGACTTCATTGTGGAACTGAAGTCAATTCAGTGTAACACTGCTATCACTTACATAGCTATGTTGTGCCTGGGTGTGTGGGGGAGGCGGGTGTGTGGGGGAGGCAGGTGTGTAGGTGATGAACTACCAAAATGATTAAACTGCTTGATTATTTGACAAAAGCACGTTGGCAGTATGTTATGGCTGGAGTCCATTAGACTTCTGCAAGGTGATGTGTCGTGTTGCAGTAAAAATTGGACATTTCTGAACCCATTATTATCTATGATTGAGGCTTCCTTCACAGAAGTATAGGAGGTATATTTTCATCATTGCTACAGGAAATTGCATGCTTTTTTCCACGCGTTGCTAATGCCACCACAAGCTTCATCTAATAGGACCCAGGAATGAGATTTAAAATACAACAAGATCGCATTCTCTTAGTGTAAAAATTGTACTCCTGTGGGTGGCAACAAGAGTCGATAATTTTGAGCATGATAGTAACATGATCAGAAACTGGTGCAATGTGCAGACAGGAAGCATGGTTGGCGCGAGTCCATAGAGGTTTGGGCATAGCACTAATTTTTCTTTTTTTAGGAACAAAGTTGCAATGACCCGTGCAAGAGATCTGCTCTGTGGCCGTGACAATAAAACAGGGTGTATCTTCCCCAAATAGCTGAGACTTGAGGATGAAACTCCTCTGCTTTCTTACAGAAAGAATCTATGAGTTGGTGATCTCTTTCTCTGAACACATTTAGATTCGATTTTGTTTTAAACATGACTTTCTTCCCAATGTTCTCAGCCAGCCAAATCTGTGCTTTATCTTCTTGTTCTGGTATAATGCTTGGACCAGGCCTCTCAAAATAGCTTCCCGTCTGGCTTGTTTAAAACATACCTCTTCTCTGTCTCTGCACTGAGCTGAAGGGCGGATGTGAAGTCAACAAGCATAAGGTGAAAATAAATAACCATCCACTTCAGACAAACCACTTGCTCAGGCCATAGTTTCTGGCCCCCGTTCAGCTGTACCCAACTGAGTGCCTGAGACAGCTTATTATCACACGTCTTTACAGTTAACCCTTCAAAGACGATCTTGTTTTGAAGTCCAAAACATCGGACATGCTAAAATGGCTCAGGCATTAGCACGTACTGACGGTCCACGGTGTCCTTCTGGAAGATGTAAACTCGGGTATCCAATCAATAAAATGATTTTGAGTCTTTGAACTGGTTCCAGGTCAGTTTTTCTTGGCAGTTTTTTGGCTTCCTGAATTATACTGACCCAAGCCATGAATAATGATCTACAATTGCACGATATACAGAAGCCAGCTGTTTGATGGAACAAGAGGGTGAGTGACGTCATGGGCCATTACTAATCTCGATCTAGTCCTGCCAGCGTTGACGCCACTGACTTGGTGACACCCTGGCAGACTCCAATTTGTTAGGGATGAGCAAGTTCAAGGAGGAAACTGTATCCCTGAAGGGAAAGGGACTTCTCAGTTTTCTCTGAATTGGGGCCGAACTAGCAAGAAATTGCAAGAGCTGACAGTGGAATGACTGGGATAAACTCCATTGTAGCGACATAAGTTTTAGAGTTCGTGATTGTGCCCCTGTCTTATGCATTTGTCAAGAAACAAAGTCTCTGATCTTCTAAAAAGGAAGACATTGCATAAATTTTCATGGGAATTAAATATAACTACACGAAAAGACTTCCCTGGTGGCTCAGATGGTAGAGCATCTGACTACAATGCGGGAGACCCAGGTCCAATCCCGGGGTTGGGAAGATCCCCTGGAGAAGGAAATGGCAACCCCCTCCAGTACTCTTGCCTGGAAAATCCCATGGATGGAGGAGCCTGGTGGGCTACATTCCACGGGGTCGGAAAGAGTCGGATGCGACTGAGCGACTTCGCTTCACTTCACACGAAAAAATAAGTAGTCTTTGCTCAAGTTTCCAGAAGAAAACCTGGGAACCAAACTGAGTGAGCTCGTGAGACAGATTATCAGTGTGTAAAGTACAAGTTATACATGTTTAACTCACCCATTTGATCTCTGTGTGTTAGTTGCGCAGTCGTGTCGGACTCTTTGCGGCCCCATGGACTGTAGCCCACCAGGCTCCTCTGTTCATAGGATTTCTCAGGCAAGAATACTGGAGTGCCTAGCCATTTCCTTCTCCAGGGGGACCTCCCGACCCAGGGATGGAACCCAGGTTTCCCTCATTGCAGGCAGATTCTTTACCATCTGAGTCACCAGGGAATTCCAAGTAACCCCCAGTTCATGTATGTCTATGAGCCAATATACATATGTAGGATATATAAAGTAATCATCCATCTGCACTCCCTGTGAGTCCTTGGGTAAACCTCAGAAGTGCACAAAGACATTGTGTGTGTGTGTGTGTGTGTGTGTGTGTGTGTGTGTGCTCAGTTGTGTCCCATGGACTGCAGCCCACCAGGCTCCTCTGCCCACGGGAGTCTCCAGGCAAGGATACTGGAGCAGGGTGCCATTTCCTCCTCCAGGGGACCTCCCGACCCAGGGATGGAACCCTTCTGTTTTGCATCTCCTGCAGTGAGTGCCAGGCAGATTCCTTACCACATGTGAAGCCTCCACAGAACATTGCTAACTTAGAGTTACCTATGGCATTGTATATTTTCTTTGAAAGCATCATTTAAATATTTTTAATTTCAATTTCCCCTTCATTTTTAAATACAAATAGTTCACACTTGTACAATGACATTAATTACATATAATATTATTTTAAGACAATATTGCTTTCCACTAGAATCCAGGGAAGAGAAAGAATTTGCAGGTCTGAGCAGACAAAGAAATAGATTCTATCCACCCATTTCAAATGTCTGGGGAGAAAATGTTAAAATTTTATTAGTAATTATAGAATTTTCCCCCAAATAAATCACATTCATATGAACTTTGGAGAGTCGAGATTGAAGGGCTTACATTTTATTCTGAAACCATAGAACAAAAATATATCTGGAGAGTGTACTTTATGAGATTAAGGGGAATTGCTGAACAATCGTAAACCAAGACCCAGAGCAGAGACTCAAGAAAGTTTTCTTGATTGCAGCCTACTTAATTAGAACGGCTGCTCTTATAAGAAGTGCAGTTTTGCCAATGGGAAGTGTGTTTCCTGGTGACCAATGGAAACCCTGGTGAGTCCCAGCCAGGACACAGTGACAAAGACACACAACCCCCAGCTCTCCTTCCAGCAAACACGTTTTCCATCGGATGTCTCCCGGACCATGAGTTTTCTTGCCACTACTCCCCGGCAAAAGGCCCTGTGGAAAATGTGGTCTTATGCCATCAGTCTCCTCTTTCTTTCTCTGCAGACCTGAGTGGATGGGGTAGCACAGTGGCCATTTGGGGGGAAGCAGAGAGTTGGGGAGCGAGGCATGCAAGACTCCCCTTTCCCATCTCGAGGTCCACACAGACCTTTAAATGCGTCACTTATCTCATACTGTAAACTCCAGCTGGAGGAGAAATGTTCGCCAGCCAGGTCATAAATCATGCCACAGACCGGTGCAATAAATACCAGTGTCAAAAAGTTACAAAGTAAAACTACATTGTTTTGACAAGGCTTCCAGATGCGCTGACAACTGGGCAAGCGAATGGCCTCTCTTCTGGGAGTCCATATTGCTGGTCCATGGGTGGGAAGAAAGAGCCCAAGCAATCACAGAAGAACAGCACCCCAGAACTGTGATGCTTGCCATCCTCACCATATGCAAGGGGATGAGGAATAAAGACTCCTCCATCTGTGGAGAGAGAAGTCATCATATGCTGAAATGTTATCTGTGGAAAAAGCACTTAATGTGGGAATTCCCTGGGGGTCCAGTGGTTAGGACGTGGTGTTTTTCACTCCCAAGGGCCCAGGTTCAATCCCTAGTTGGAGAACTAAACCCCAGAAGCTGTGCAGTGCAGCCGGGAAAAAAAAGAAGCATCAAACACAAAAGCAAATACCACAGGGAAGATATTGGATAAGCTTATAATGCTCTCTGCAGAAGAATTACTTGTAAATCAAATTCTTAAAAGTTATTTATATGAATACACACATATATGCATATTTAAATATATTAAGTATTCACGATTTAATGAAATAACCAGTGACCCTTTCATAAATGAATTATTTAGTTCTTTTTTATCATTTGTGTAAATCTAGATTTTGACATTCTTCATTGAAAATGATTTAATTTGAATTGTATTCATTCTTCTAAAAAGCAGTTTGACTAATCAAATTTGACTTCAAGTAAGTTATTGCATTCTAGTGTTCTTAACAGACGTATTGGCTGTAATAGAGATTTTATTAAAATGACAGACATTACCTAGTTTTACATGTTAGCATCTGCCTGTAATCCAAGATACCCAGGTTTGATCCCTGGGTCAGGAAGATCCCTGGAGAAGGGAATGGATAACCACTCCAGTATTCCTGCCTGAGAAATCCTATGGACAGAGGAGCCTGGTGGCCTACAGTCCATGGGATCACAGAGTCAGACACAACTGAGAGACTGAACCTCTACCACCCCCACCACACATGAGCACAAAAGGATCCCACTCTCTCCTCTTTTAAATTTGCTTCTTTCTTGGGCATATTTGCAGTGGGAAAGAAAAATGTTAATCATTTAGCAACTGACTGAAATTTCTACTTATGGTCACTGTAGACGTATCCAGCTACTGGACATGTATTAAAGGTCATAAGTAATCAACCAACAAGTTCAGCTTTCTTAAATACTTCCACTTGAGAGAAATAAAGAATTGGAGTAAATTTACCAGAAGTTTCAGTAACAATAATAATCATTTAAAGTATATGTTCCCATGCATGGAAATGTTGAGTTTGCTCCTAAATGATTCAGTCGTAGAGTTAGTTCTATGTTAATGGGTGCTCAGCCATGTCTGACTCTTTATGATTGTAGTCTGCCAGGCTCCTCTGCCCATTGGATTTCCCAGGCAAGAACACTGGAGTGGGCTACCATTGCCTTCTTCAGGGGATCTTCCCGACACAGGGGTCTAGTGTACCTCTCTTGCATCTTCTGAACTGGCAGGAGGGTTTTTTACCCCAGCACCACCTGGGAAGCCCCCAACAATTTTTACTTGCTAGGCCAATTTGTGTGAATTGATCCTGCTATTCAGATGCTTACTATAAATCAGGTGGCGATGAGTTCAGTGATTGGCCAGATGCATGATAACTGAGCTCCAGCTTTGTATTAGACCTGAATAAAACGAAGAGCAAGTACAATCTCATCTGAAAAACTGACTCAGATGAATTTAGATTGACAGGGGATCTTACATCTGTCTTCTGATCTCCTCGACAGTTTCTAATCACGGGAGACGGAGACTGGAAGTTTCAAAACAGTTTATAAACTTCCAACTTCCAATTGCTTAGAAAAGTCAACTCAAAGTCATGTGCATGATCCCTCAAGAAATGACTCCACAATGGTAATTTAGCTCTGTATTTCTAGGCTAAAATGTTACTTTCTCCTCACTCTCTTTTGGGGAAAAAACACATCATGAACGTATTTCTTAATATGCTCGATATTTCAAAGGGAGGTGTCAGTTATATAATTTTGTATTTATTCCTTGGGATTCCAGCGAATTACGTATCTCTGTTGAAAAACGAATGCTTTTGCTGGGCTGTGTTGCTGAGCTGGGCTCCTGACCTGGGGGAGCAGAAGTTGGGAGGGGAGCGCCTGGTAGCAGCATCCTGTAAACCAGGCCCTGAGCTGCCCTGGAAAGGAATGCGCGCCATAAATGAGGCACTTGGAGGGCAGAGGTCACGGTGTGTAATTAGCACAGGCCATTTAAGGAAGAATAAGAAAATAATGTTTTACAAGCTGGTAGAAAGAGAAGCAAATGATCATTTAAATGTTCCAATTGTGAGTTCCGTCTGTGTGTGTGTGGTTTATTTTATAAGCAACTCTCTCTGCTGGTAATGCAGAGGCAGGCAGTGCTGGAGAACAGTGCCTGATGGGACCTTGCGACGTGTGCATAGCGCCTGGCCCTCTCTTGGAGCTTGCTTGTGTGAGGCTTGTTTCCAGTTCACTCTAAAACTCATCCTGCACCTGGAGAAAGCATAAGTGGAATAAAAATAAAACATGGACAATTCTTTAGACAAGGGGAGATCTTTTGGGCCAGTTTCTAGAAGGTAAGGAATGCTGGACTCTGGTTTATAAAAATGAGGCATTCAGGAAGGAAGACGGAAAGATTTTCTCTGGACAGCCTGGCCACCGGATGCTTAAGTGACTCCCTGATGTCACTTGAGGGAATATCTAGTTGCCCATTTCATTTAAAACAAATGGAATGAATCTTAATACTGCAGCTGACTTACGGTTTTGTGTAGGAAGTGACTTCTGTGTAAGCAGAGGTGGCATGAAGGTCATGAGAAGTTAGTGTGGCTGCCTCCAGAGCAGGGTCTTAACTGCACAGAAAAATAGAAACATAAAACCAAACCTCTCCCTTTTCTTCTCATCTTTAAGGTTGGGGTAGTAAAACTTCCCTACATAAACGTAAACTGAAAGCAAAATCTGACAACTAAAGCAATCAAGACACTTATCTGTTACAGCAGATGGCTGGGTATGAGTATTATCAGTCCCTTTGAAATCTGATGCAAAGTAACAATGCGATGGCTTATCCTGAAATTGTCATGAGACAATCACTCTCGATTATATTCCAGTTGTAGGACTGGTCAACCCACAGTTGTTTCTATGTCAAGTGTAAGTTACATTTTATCATCATTGTATTTTTAAAACATTCTTTCTCCATTATTACCAAAGATGATGCAATCTTTGATCAAAAAAAAAAATGATGATGCTAGAATATATAACTGGTAAGAACTCCATGAGTTTATCAAGATGCGAATCTGGGAACTGGTTTTCATTCTTTGTTTCCAATAGTGGGCAGTAAAAAGCACAAGTTAATGGAGTGAAACGTGATCTCTTGCCTGCTAAATTCCAAGGAAACAACGTGATATTTAATTACTTACAGATATTGAACCTTTTGTCAGTGATTTTTAGTATGTCTCTATTTTTCCCATTATTCAGTTTTTTGTTTTTATTTTTGTCTTGTTTCATTTTTAAGTTAGAACTTGCATGAAGACAATATACAATCATAGGACCTGAGGGCATAATACAGAAAAGTCACTTAGAAAGGACATTCTTTGTACTAAGTCAATATCCCCCATATTCCTATCATGGACACGAATAAATCACCAAAACATTTGACAGTGAGTTGTGCTTAAATTGGCTCTAGTGTGAGACTGGATTCTTATTTAACTTAGTATTTTAATGTCATTGGAATTCTTAAATTTGTGTTAAATGATGTAATCGGATGTTTTTAATTCTCTAACATTTAAAACCAAATAGAGGATGCACAGATTTCATGTCCATGTTTTAAAGAATTTAATTTGAGCTGCACTCAATACAAAGGAATAAACTTAATTGTGGCTTCACTGTATTTGTTCTTGCTATTAATTCCACAAGATCCCTGCCACTCTCTTAAGCTTTAACTTCATCTGAGAAGAGGAAAAATTCAGGAAATTGACCACACAGTTGATTGGGACCACACAAATTGTCCATTAATTATTCTGTAAATACTTCAAATAGTTAGGTCTGTTTTCCTCAGCAAGATAGTAAACTCCTGGAGAACAAGGATTATCAACTTCTAAAATTCCCTAGCCATCTCTACAGTCAAAGCTGAATATATCATAGGTACTTGTTAATAGTTTTTAATTTAGTAGTTAAAGTTTTCTCTCTCAGTAGTGAGAAATCCCAAAAAAGAAGAAACATGAGTATGGAATCCATTGCTGTACGCTCCTGTAGACACAATACAATGTGTGAGATCTGGATAAATTCAGCAGGTTTTCCTTTTGTGTCTAGAGAGAAGTATAAACAGATAAGCTCCAGTTTTAACAATCATTGCTTCATTATAAAAGCTACATGTAGTCTTTGGAAAAAAATAAAAACATATGGCAAGAAAAATGAAAATTATCTGTACATGCAACTCCAGATAAATAGGCCAATTAATTCATGTATATTCATTTACTTGTAATTTGTAGATTTTATAAATGGTCCATCGCACTGGATACGTAGTTTCGGCAGCTTTCTCTGTTCACGTACATGAAATTTACTGGCAATTTTCTCAGTTAATGAAATAGCCCATAAAATACTTTAAGTGGCTTTATTTTCTATAATAAATTAATATGATCATTATTCATTTGGTTTCCTATTATAATTTTTTTTACTTTTGATACTGCTATTTCAGTAAGGACTGGAGGGTCATAATCACAAAAGATATTATCTGTATTTACTTTTTTGATTATTTCATTCTGGTAAATGTCAAGAAGTAGAATAACTCAAAAGGCTGATCATTTTTATTAATTTGGGTATATTATACCAATTGCTTTGAATGACACCTTTTTCTGAAGAACTTCATAAGTACATATTTGGTGATCCCTCCCCTTTCCTGTTCCACATATTCACAGAGCCTAGTCATTATCTTCTGCTATTTAATACGAAAGGAATTCCTGCAAGGGATCTGCCTTTCTCAGTTAATTCTTGCCCTTTGCAGGTTTTTTTTTTTTTTTTTGGATTTAATCACCTAGAACACCAGGTCCCTACAGAGAACTTGAACATTTGCTTTTAATCAAAAGACAAAGTTTATGTTAAACTTAGTAAACAAAATCA
This sequence comes from Antilocapra americana, assembly GCA_007570785.1. NCBI lineage: Eukaryota > Metazoa > Chordata > Mammalia > Artiodactyla > Antilocapridae > Antilocapra > Antilocapra americana. The sequence goes on from ML663574.1 coordinate 3,084,647, forward strand.
GGGACTTGTATAAATAACAATTTGTGCATATCATTTTCATTCTTGCTCACATTGTGACTCTGGTGTTGACCTTCCGCCAGGTTGCGAAACTGACGGGGCAAAGTTCAGAGTTCAGAAGTGGTGATTTGCCTCCAGGTTTATTGAAAATAAAACATCAGCGGAAGTCCGCTGAAGTAATTTGAGGAAACTTTTTTTTTTCCTTTTAGGAAGGATATCATTATTTGGTCTCTGAGGTTAAATCTGCTTAGAGGAAAAATAATAAGATTGAAAAACAGGCTTGAAACACTAGAGAGCTGGCAGAAAACATCTATAGAATTATGCGACTTAATGCGGGCATGTAAAATTTCCAAGGAACTACTTCTCTGGTTCTATTTTGAACATCTCTTTATCCATCATCCACCAAATATTGAAGCTTTAACTCCTGTGGTCCATCATGCAGCATGCGGACACAAAGCAGTGTCAACTGAGTGAAGGAAGAAAGGAAAGATGCTTAAAATGGTATTTTCAATGCATTTGAAAACACAGATGAAAAAAATCAGCACAGTTGATAGATTATCAGTATGCAGATAAACACAAAATTGATTTTTCATTTGCAGTTCCCAAATGATTTTGCCTTCACAGGCACTCTCCTTGAGACAGCTTTCACACTCAAACCAAACAAGTGCGCTGGAGGCAAAGCTGTTTTTAATTTGAAAGGTGACTGAAAACACTCCGAAGAGTCCTGCAGTGTTGGGGGCTAGAAACTGCTGTACCTTAAGATTCACAAGGCATTTATTAGAAAGTGTCCACCCAACTTATGAGAACTTTAACAGTCTCCCTCAGGTCAGACTGCAAATTAAGCCAGGAGTCAAGAACTTCAGTAATCTTTTACCAGTGTCAGGCAGTAGATTCTGGTTATTTTCAACCAAATTAGACATCATTTTGGATGTTTATTCTCCCAATTAGCTGCTTTCCCCACCCCCTTTCAATCCTTCTAAGTTTCTTTACGATTTTATTTTAAAATTCCCTTAGTTTCTGATTACTATAGTGACTTAAGCATGGTCTATTGGAAACCTTCAAATGCATAAAAGAGGAACACAAAATCATTTATGTAATAAGATTCCAATGAACACACAGCCTCAAGCAATCTGAATGCTTATAGAATAGCATGAAAACAGATCCAGAAAATGAAGCTAAAAGCTGGAGAATATACAAGCTACATTCAGCTGTGCTTTTGCAAACCTCGTCTAAGGGTTTAAGGTCTTGACTTTTTTGGCGCTTATATTCTAATGATGGAAAGCATAAAATAAGTAATCAAATATTAGAAAAAAATTTCAGATACAATTCAGAGCCTTGAGCCAATAAAACAAGGCAATGAGAGGTGATAAGGTGTCCTTTAGAAAGGAGGGTCAGGGAAGACCTCACTTGGGAGCTGGGAGCTGAAGGTCCTAGGACTTCCCAGGTGGCGCTAGTGGTAAATAATCTTCCTCCCGATGCAAGAGACACAAGAGACGTGGGTTCCATCCAGGTCGGGAAGATCCCCTGGAGGAGAGCCTGGCACCCCACTCCAGTGTTCTTTCCTGGAGAATCCCATGGACAGAGGAGCCTGGCGGGTACAGTCCATGGGGGATCGTAAAGAGTCAGACATGACTTCGTGACTAAATGGCAGCAGCATGCTAAGAGTAGTAGAGCAAAAGCATGGAAATTCTTGAGTTGCTGAGCTACCCAACCAGAGGACATGTCCTCCCTGGGGAGTTCTTGTCACGTGAGATAACAAGCCCTTTATAGTCCATCCACTAGGAGCTGGGTCTTCTGTGACTTGTAGCAGTAGACTGCTGTGTGATAAACCTCTGGTGAAGCATAGTCAGTCCGTGAGATGAGCTTTTCTTTTACTCCCAGGGTACCTAGAGCAGCAAAGCCAGCCCATTTCATTCCTCAAATCATGAGATGATAGTAGCAGTGGTGCCTTCATAGAAGGAACCAGTAGAAAGTTGAGAAAAATCTGTAGAATCAAGTCCAGGTCTGCAAATTCAGAGATTGGCGTCTGGCTTAGCTATTTCACCCACACATACATAGAAATGTGATGTTCCTGGGTTGGAAGGGTCTCCCTCCGGTTTTGCCCTGAAAGTTCTCCTGTACGGCATCGTGCTCAGTAATTGGAGTTCTACAGACAGGGACTTCAATTCTGAGTAGTGGTTCACATATGGCTTAATCTCACTGAGATTCAGCTCTTCTTGTGAAACACGAGGATTGATTAATCAGACTACCCATTTTGTGGCATTATAATAAGATCGTTGTTAAAGTTGCTAAGTTGTGTCCAACTCTTTCTGACCCCATGGACTGCAGCACGCCAGGATTCCTTGTCCTTCACCATCTCCCATAGTTTGCTCAAATTCATGTCCCTTGATAAGGTGATACCATCCAACCATCTCATCCTCTGTCACCCACTTCTCCTGCCCTCAGTCTTTCCCAGCACCAGGGTCTTTTCAAATAAGTTGAGTCTTTGCATCAGGTGACCAAAATATTGGAACTTCAGCTTTAGCATCAGTCGTTCTAATGAATATTCAGGGTTGATCTCCTTTAGGATTGACTGGTTTGATCTCCTTCCTGTTTAAAGGGACTTTCAAGAGTCTTCTACAGCACCACAATTCAAAGCTTCAATTCTTGGACACTCAGCCTTCTTTATGACCCAGCTCTCACATCAGTACATGACTACTGGAAAAATCATAGCTTGACTATGCAGACCTTTATCTGCAAAGTGGTTAATAATTAGATTAACAGTTGGCATTTATGGAGGTTGGTACAGACACTATGCCAAGAGGTTTACCAAGGTCAGCTCCTAAAGAGGGAAGTGGGCATATCACTCCCCCGACCCCGCCCCGTTGCCCAGATGGAAACACAGAAAAAGCTGAGTGGAGGAACCTGCTTCAGTCTTCTCAGCCAGCAGGAGCTAAAGCTAGGCTCTGCCTGCCTCCACGTCTTCTGGCTCCGCAGGGTTCGTTTTCTGCCCCTTCTCCATTTAAATGAAATAATCCCTGCAGAGTGTTTGGCACAGACACAGGCAGTAAATGTCACTTATTGTTTTTATTTTGAATTTTCCCATCACTTTATTTCGACTTCAGTGTGGGAGAAGTGATTATCCAAAGATGTGAGTTATCCAAGGATTGTGATTGTCAGAAGCAGAGGATATATTAGATTTTTCCGAGTGGGAGTAGGGTTAGAGTCTCAGCCCTTGAACTGGTCCAAAGTGAGAAACAAACGTCCCGAAGCCTTCCCAGTACCACATCTGTTTTTATTTTTCAGTTTATCAGCCTGCAGTTTCATGACAGGATTTCACAATATTCGGCTCCCCTGGTGACTTGTAGGATATCAAGGGGAGGGAGAAGAAAGCAGCGCTCTCAGCCAACTTCAGCTTTTCCTTCCTTAAGGCTGAAGATAAGCTCTGGCTGGACACTGTGCGGGTGGTTGAAAAGGCCAATTCATGCATCTCCCTGTTATCAGCGGGAAGGGGAAGCTGGCTTTCCCGGTGCCCAGCGCTGTCAATGGTCCTCGTCTTGCAGGGTCTGGATGGTGGGTGTGAAGATAAGACTAGCTCTCAGTGAGCATCACCCAGATAGAGCAGCTTTCTCCCCTGGGGATCAGGTGTGGGCATCCTAGGGAAGCTATGTCTATGTCAGAACTAGCTGCTCTTTCATAAACAAAAAGTAGGGAATAGCTTCTGGCCTGCAATTCCTGATAAACCATATTCCGTTCCTACAACCTGTAGCAAACACCAAAGCCAGGGCATCTAAGAGTCAACAAGCTCTCATCAGGGAGAAGCATTTTCAGGGAAGAGAAGGGGGTAAAGGATATATTGGGATCTTGGGATTGACATTTATGCACCGCCCTATTCAACACTGATAACCAACAAGGACCTACTATAAAAATTTCTTTAATTAAAAGAGAAGAAGCCTAACATGCATTTTTATCCTTGTTGGTGTTTAGTCTCTAAGTCCTGTCATATCTTTGAGACCCCCTGGACTGTAGCCTGTCAGGCTCCTCTGTCCATGGGGTTTACCAGGCAAGAATAGTGGGGTGGGTTGCCACTTCCTCCTCCAGGAGATCTTCCCCATCCAGGGATCAAACCTGTGTCTCCTGCACTGGCAGGAGGATTCTTCACCATTGAGCCACCTGGGAAGCCTGCGCTTTTGTCCTAACAATTTTGGTCTCTGTTGCAGTCTCTGTGGGACAAAGAACAGAAAGAGACCATCTCAATATTGTATATGGCTATCAGCACATAAGTATGGGTTTGTCCTCAGTTTTTCTCTATGACTAAATGACTTTTTCTACTTACCAAGCTAAAGAAATATATATTTAATAAAAAGTCTATCTGTATTTCTATCTAGACCTCTATATGGGCTTCCCTGGTGGCTTAGATGATACAGAATCTGCCTGCAATGCAGGAGATGTGGGTTGGATCCTTGGGTTGGGAAGATCCCCTGGAGAATGGAATGGCAACCCACTCCAGTATTCTTGCCTGGAGAATTCCATGGAGAGAGGAGTCTGATGGGCTAGTGTCCACTGGACTGCAAAGAGTTAGACACGACTGAATGACCAACACAAACACAGAACTCTTTATAGCCGTCTTCACATATATGAGTGTGTGAGTGTGTGTTTGTGTGCGTATGTGTGTATATATGTGGATGTGAACATATGTGTGTGTATACCAAAAAAAAAAAAACCTTTTGGCAGATTTGAGAGGTGAAGCTCGTCCTCCGATACACTCTCACGAGTGCCTGCCAACTGCTGGCCAGAGTTCTTGCCTAAACTGGGAAAGATCAAGTCCAGATGTTTGCCTTCTCCTGCAGGAGACCGCAGCACTGTCTCTCCTCCCAGAAGAGCCAAAAGTGAAATAAGAAGTGACTCTAGCAACTGGTCTCCCGAGTTGCCTCTGGAGTTCAGAAGTACAGTGGGCTCACTCCCTGGCCGTCCCCCTCCGCCCCCGCAGCCCATCTCTCATTGAGCTGCTCCCTCCCAGGAGGCATACGCAGAGATTTGGAGATTGTATAGAATGGACAACATTCAGGTGTCTCAAAGCCACCCATGCCGGAATGGTAGTTTGTGATGACTTAGAACACTACCAAGACGGAAGCCAGGTTTGCATGTGTCTTGTGTTGTAATAAAGAGGCAACAACCTGGTTGACTCTGCGCAGGTTTACCAGAATAGCCTGGATGTTTGAGATGCATGAGGTCAATCTAAATACAAGATGGTCAACATGTTTGCTTGGCTCTCTTCATTTAGTATGTGTAAATAGGAAGATGAATTACCTAGTGGGGTTCACAATCAACAGAGAAAATTTACTATGAACTTCATTCTGAGCTAGCCTGCCTGCCTGCTAAAATTGCCTTTGGCTGCTCCTTACTCTTGCAGGGACCTAGGAAGGAAGCAACTTCTGATAACTGCTCACCTAAGATGGAGAAGAAAATGGCACCCCACTCCAGCACTCTTGCCTGGAAAATCCCATGGATGGAGGAGCCTGGTAGGCTACAGTCCGTGGGGTTGCAAAGAGTCGGACACGACCAAACAATCTCTCTCTTTCTCGCCTAGGATGGGAGCTCTCTTTGAGATTCTTCCTTTTTGATTCTGTGCATTTACAGATAGATGCCTGCAGTCTCTCTTCTCCATGGTTTATAGGAAGACGACATCTGTTGCTTTTATTCTTAAAGGACTGCTTGTAATGGCAGGTAAACGTCATTTGTGATCTTCCATACCACCAGCTGGCAAACTAAGTCCAACACTGGGCCATATCTGGGCCATAGTGTATTTGCGGGGGAAGGGGCTTGCCAGGTAAAGAATCCACCTGCCTTCCACCAGGAAGTACAAGAGGTGTGAGTTTGATCCCTGGGTCGGGAAGATGCCCTGGAGCAGGAAATGGCAAACTGCTTCAGTATTGCCTGGAGAGTCCCATGGGCAGAGGGGCATGGCACAGTCCACAGGGTCACAGAGATTCAGACACGACTTATTGACTTTCTATTCTCATTGGAAGAAATCCTTTTGCTCCAGTTACAGGTTTGGCAGGGGGATTTCTGTACTATACATGAGGCTGCTTCATAGATTTTCCAATATCTAATTAGAATTCAGCTTTTCTGATCTTGCTAAGTCAGTTATCACTACCCTATCTTATTTTTATACCCTGACATGGTAACACTGTTCTCTCAGGACACATTCGGCTTATTTTTGTGAGATTTGGGTTTTTTCTCCTCTGTTCCCTTGAATTATTTTATAGGGGCTTTTGGAAAGGAATATAGAATATGTATTTATTCTTCCCTCAGTATTTAAGCAGATTTAGCCTCCACTTGTAACGGTATTCATGCAGAGGAAACTTATAGGGGCAGAAACGTTTGAAATCTGAACCAGGGAGCAGAGGCCATGGCAGAGCCTTAAGAGCTGTGTTTCTTATGCAGATATTGCTGTAGGTAGCCTTAAGTGAAGTAAGAAATCTATAAACAAAATGCACACTGCCAAAACAGTAATGCAAACCACATTTTCATTATAATAAAATGACAATAGTAATTATCCATTCCTTTGCTATGTTGATTTTTATCGCAAATTGTAGATGATAGCTAAAATGAAGTAAAATTAAATTCTGGCATTCATTCAGAAGTGGTGTTCCTATAAAGAAACACAGGTTTACTGTTTCTGCGCTAACTGCCCCTCCATAATAGTGGGAGAGACAGTTAATGAAAATGATTAAACTTTCTCATTTCATATTTTCAGGGACAACCCCCAGCTTTGCAAATTTATCATTTGTCAAAAGAAAATATGAGCTTGTTTCAATGTGTCAGTATAAAGAAATCATCTTTCTGCTTTGGTTGATAGAATTATTACCAAGTTTCATGTCTAAGTATTTAAAAATATTTTTGTGCATATACATATCTTCTTTATACAGTGAAGTAGAAAAAGAAATGTTAGTCAACTGCATCAATTCAGGCAGGTCTCCAGATGAAATCAACAAGTATCACAGGAATTTAAAATCTCACTAATCCTAACCTTGCAAATCCTCTGATGGTAGAATGACCAAGTTTTACTTTACTTTAAATAACTGTTATAGTTGCGGCCATTGGCTAATCCTAGGGAACAAAACTACACGTCTCACTGAAGGAGTTTTTTGTACACAGATCTGGATAAGAAATGCCGGATTAAATTTTCTCTGACAGAGCTAAGTTGATTGATTGTAGATTTGCTAGTTTCTGAAATAAGAGAATAGAGAGAGGAAGGAAGTAATTTAAGGACATGATTTCTAATTTGTAAAGTCCATTTATAATATTCTTAGGGGTAATTTGCTGATGACAGTAAAGCTTAAGGAGATAGATCAAGCTAATTCATTAGCTGCTCTATCTTCTTGGAAGGGATTAGAGATGGGGGAGAAGTTGGTCTGTAGAATTTCAAGTACCAGGGGATTTTCCAGACTTGGTCTGTGGACAGAACTAACAAACCAAATTGATACATCATTTGGCTGAATCATGTATTTCAGTCTCAGTAGGGTAATCAAAGTCACTATTCCAGGAACATTTTTTTTTCCAAAATAATAATAATAACAACCAGTGACTTGCATTAATCACTTGCCATGTGTTAGTTTATTTTACAGGCATTTTAGAAGTTTTAGCTCTTTTTATCTTTACTACAAAAGAGAAAAATTTTACTATTTCCTTGACTTTTATGAGAAAATTGAAAGATTAAGAAACTTGGTCACGCGTTAGAAGGTAAAGCCATGATTCAAATCTAACCAGTCTGACCTCAGAACCAAATTTCATTTTTATTTATAAGCACACTGACTTAATTAAATGTTGTGTTTCCTCATTCCTATTCTGTCAAGAAATTAAAAATATTTTTCTCTGTATAAAGAAAACAGAGTTATTTTGTCACATAAAACAGTATAGAAAATAAACAGAGAGTAGAAGAATAAATTTAAAATATGTTAAGAAGCAGGGATTGTTACTACAATGATTATATTCAAAACAATTTTTTTCATTTTTGTCAGTTTGGCCCACAGCAAGTTATTTAACCCCTTTATTTTATTATTTTAATCTTTTTAAACTCCAGTTTGCTCATCTCTACTTTCATAAGAATTGTAAGGATCAGTGCCATAAGGTAAGTGAAGTGAAAAAGTGAAAGTGTCAGCTCCTCAGCTGTGTCTGACTCTTTGTGACTCCATGGACCATAGCCTGCTAGGGTCCTCTGTCCAGGGATTTCCAGGAGCGAATACTGGAGGGGTGGCCATTTCTTCCTCCAGGGGATCCTCTCGACCCAGGGACTGAATACTGGTCTCCTTCATTGCAGGCAGACTTTTTACCAGCAGGGAAGGCTGTCATAAGGTAGGTACATAAGTCTGATAGAGAGCCTGCTCGGTGAGCAATACAAGACAGTGACTGAATTATCAATGGTAGGATTAGATTGTCCTCTCAAATCAGATGGATTTGATTGGCTATAAACTATGATAAACAAACAAATTGACGGGATATAAACTATGAAGAATTAAAGAGCCTCTTGATGAAGGTGAAAGAGGAGGGTGAAAATGTTGGCTTAAAACTCAACATTCAGAAAACTAAGATCATGGCATCTGGTCCCATCACTTCATGGCAAATAGATGGGGAAACAGTGGAAATAGTGACAGAATTTATTTCTTGGGGCTCCAAAATCACTGCAGATGGTGATTGGAGCCATGAAATTAAAAGGTGCTTGCTCCTTGGAAGAAAAGTTATGACCAACCTAGACAACATATTAAAAAGCAGAGACTTTCCTTTGCCAGTAAAAGTCCATCTAGTCAAGGCTATGATTTTTCCAGTAGTCATGTATGGATGTGAGAGTTGAGCTACAAAGAAAGCTGAGCACCTAAGAATTGATGCTTTTGAACTGTGGTGTTGGAGAAGACTCCTGAGAGTCCCTTGGACTGCAAGGAGATCCAACCAGTCCATCCTAAAGGAAATCAGTCCTGGGTGTTCATTGGAAGGGCTGATGCTGAAGCTGAAACTCCAATCCTTTGGCCTCCTTATGTGAAGAGTTGACTCATTTGAAAAGACCCTGATGCTGGGAAAGATTGAGGGTGGGAGGAAAAGGGGACTAAAGAGGATGAGATGGCTGGATGGCATCACTGACTCAATGGACATGAGCTTGAGTAAGCTCCAGGAGTTGGTGATGGACAGGGAGGCTGGAGAGCTGCAGTTCATGGGGTCGCAAAGAATCAGACATGACTGAGCTAGTGAACTGAACTGAACTGAATGACAAACAACTTTTTTTTTTTTCAATTTGCTTTTGAAATCTGACCGAGAACTTTGGAGACCCCTGGAGTCCTGCCCCAGGAAGGGTGGTCCACAGCAGAGCAGCGGCAGAGGTCCTGGGGGCTCCTCAGAAGGCCATCCACACCTCCGACCACAGAACGGTGTCTGCTTCTGAACACAGTCCCCTGTTGGGTAGTAACCACTTTGAGAAGTACTGGTTTGTACAACTGGATAATTAATGGAAGGTATGGATGAAAAGAACAGAGGAATGGAGTAAGAAAGCTAGATTTCTGGCTCAAATTATTGCAGACCAGAAAGTTCAAGAAATTTTGTTTCACCATGTACTCTGTTGTCTTATTTATTTATGAGCCAAGAGAAGCAGAAGGGCCAAGGAAGAGGAGAGACTGTTGGGGAATGGGGCATTCCATGGTCGGAGCCTGGCCCCTGAGGTCTGCAACTCAGGAGGGAGTGGGCTGCAGAGTAAGGATGCGAGCACCTGTCTGATGCGGCAGGAGCCACCCACCCCCACTTCAAGGGCTCGGAGAAGCCAGCCCATTTCAGTTATGGGAGATCCATCCTCTTACACACTCATCTGACATAGGACCTGTGTGTGTACAGACACACACACACATATGAGCAGATATGCGTATGTGTCGCCTAAGTCCTCAGCCAACTTAACTGCAAAAGAACAGAGACTTTCAGCACGTTTTTCTCCAAGCAGGTTTCTAAGTACACTTAGGTGAGTACCATATACAATGTGGGACACATCACTGATCAGTAAAACGTGACCTGGGATGAAAACAGAGGGGATGGAAATGAAGGAATTCATTTGAGGGGACAGTATTTATAAGTGGGCAAAAGGAGAAGGGGGTGGCAGAGGATAAGATGGGTAGGTAGCATCATCAACTCAATGGGCATGAGTTTGAGAAAATCCTGGGAAACGGTAGAGGACAGAAGAGCCTGGCAGGCTACAGCCCATGAGGTTGCAAAGAGTCGGACATGACTAAACAGCAACAGCTTATAAATAGCTGTCCATGCTCAGGGTGTGCGGTGAAGCAGGGCATAGAGGGTGGAGGAGGACCCGGGGGGGCACCAGCTTGGCGGTGCTGCATACCATGGGGCAGGGCTCTGTCTTGTAGAAAGATGAGGGTCACAGTGGGAAGGGTAGGAGCAAATGCTTCACATAAGATCCCCTTTATGTTTAATTATGTGCTCACTTTTACACACACGTTCCTTAAGTCACATCTTAAAACACTGACTAAGGAAAATAAACCTTTTAGGAGACCACTTGGCCAGAACTACAGGGACGTATTATTCTGCCACAAGTCAGAGTAGCCGTGTTTCAATAGTGTTTCGAACCCTGATCTAATTGGATCAGTTCAGGAGGCTGAGTGATGCTGCTCTGATGCCCCGAAAGCCAGATACCCACCGGCCGCCTCGCACAAGTCCTTTGCAGCAGATGTGGAGAGCTGGCAGGACCGTGAAGGCAGAGCTCACAGCCGGGGGAGCCTTCCTGGCTGCCAGCTGCTCGGAGTTGTCACTGGCTTGAACCCTTTATTTCTGCAGAATTGTTCTATGGCTCAGCAAGGCTCTGCAAAGCCCATGTCATTGGGAGGGTTGCCAGAGAAGGAATGGAAACACAACAACAGCAGGCTGGAGACGCTGCCTTTTAGGATTTGGGCCAGAGTGTTTCTGAAGGTAGTATGGCGGGAACTAGGACAGGCAGCAAGGCTGCTGAGCCTCGGCCAGGGAACCCAGTGAGTGACCGGTGCGAACGGACCCGTGATGAGGTGAGAGGGGGACGTCTTCACGGTGTGGTCTGGCTAACGAGTCAGCATTCGTGAAATCCCCAGGTTGGAAACCTCGAGGTTCTGTGCGCTTACAGGCTGCCCAGCCCCTAATTCACATTTTAATAGGGAATGCCACAGGGGCTGGGGCTTCCCTGAGGGTTTAGTGGATAAAGAACCCAACTGCAATGCAGGGAGACCTGGTTCAGTCCCTGGGTGGAGAAGATCCCCTGGGGGAGGAAATAGCAACCCACTCCAGTGTTCTTGCCTGGAGAATCCCATGGACGGAGGAGCCTGGTGGGCTGTGCAGTCCACAGGGTCGCAAAGAGTCGGATACGACTGAGTGAATAAACACACACACACACACACACCCCACAAGGTTTAGCCCTCGTGTATACACTTCCGACTTACTGGAGTCTCATGTGGCCATCAGGCTCTGTAGTGGAAGTGAAAGTCACTCAGTTGTGTCCGACTCTTTGCAGCCCCGTGGACTGTAGTCCATGGAATTCTCCAGGCCAGAATCCTGGAGTGGTCTCTTCAGCTGATGAGTATAATTCTTTGTGTCCATGTCTGTGTATTGTGGGAACAAACCTATCCACCAGCAAGAGCGTGACAGTGAGTGAGTGTGTTGGAGTCTATTTGCAAACCTATGTGTCAGTCATCTATCGATGATGATTTATTTAAAAATAATCTGAGGGACTTACCTGGAAGTCCAGCGGTTAAGACTCTGCTTGGAATGCAGGGGTCCTGGGTTGGACCCCTGGTCGGGAAGCTAAAATCCTACCTGCCTTGGGTCAGCTAAGCCCCGGAGCCACAATCAGAGAACAGCCTTAACACCACAGCAAAAGGCCCGCATGCTCCAGCTGAGACCTGACACAGCCAAGGTCACTGACTGATGAATAATAAACAAATATTTGATTTAGTCATCCGAGTTACAACTCTGAAGTAAGTCCATATGTATTTCTTCCTTTTTTTTTTTTTAACAAAGCTCATCCATTTTATTGCCTTCAGTGACGCTGCAGACGATTTCTCAGTTCAGAAAGAGGAGGTGAACCTCTTGTTGGTCTGATTGTTTGGCTCCTCGGTCATGCTTTCTCTACTTCATCTTAACCTGAAGGCATTTCACAAAATTATCTAGTTACCTGTTGAATCTGACATGATGCCTGGAGCTATATGTGATTAAATTAGAAATGAGCTCAGAGTTAGAACTGTAAAAAAAGAGGGGTAATATTCCAGGTTGAACTCCTCTCTCCAAGGTCCCCACGCCCGCGGTACATCCAGTAGAACTCCCATATTACCCTGAGTGTCAGGCTCCATTAATCCCTGGATCTCAAAGTGTATCTGACAAGGGTGATGTTGCACATTATAAAATAAAATTTCTCAAGCTCTGCCCATATGTTAGTGATACAGGCAATCTGAGTGTCTGATGTACAGAGCATACGTACATTTCCTGCGTTGCATATGCTTTCAAATATTTGCTCTTGGCATTGGAAGCTGTCCTACTGTCATAACAGACAAGTCATTCATTAAGCTGTCAGCGCCTCGCTACCCTGCTCCCATGGAGAGCCCATTTCTGTGTGTTTCTATTTCTTCCTGGATGACCTGTTCACTCGTCAGGAGCCGAGTGGTTACTCTCGTAATGGGTGCAACTGAGTTGTTCACGTCAGCATATGTAAACCAAAGCTCTGCTTCCTCGTTTCCAGCACTCCCACACTTGCCTGGTGGAGGGTACTAATGGGCTGGAAAACCAGCTTAGATTCATGAGAGTTACGTCCCTGTCAATAAGATGCAGTTCTTGGCTGAGACATCTAAGGAAGGGGCATTAAAAGCAAAGGGGTGGAGCAAACAAGGAACAGAAAAAAAAGTGATGAATTATAAACACTGTTTGAAAATCCGAAAGGGAATTAAGGAAGGCAGTAAGATACCCAGACATATTACATTATACTATTTGGAGCAGGTTATGTGGGAAATTACAAAAATATATTTAACCAACAAAAGCATCTAATATGGCATAGACATGGAACATAAAAAGTGACGGAAATAAATTCCTGAAAAATTACAGCTAAGCTCTATTGACTTTTATCTCTGATTTTATTGTTTCAATTTTAAGAGGGTTCTGTTTATGATACATTTACTATTCACTCAAGAATTAGGAAGAGAGAAAAATGAGAATTATGATGATAATTTGTTAGCTATTCAAAATCTTAGACAATATTTTCTGAAGTATCCAAGTCCTTTCTCTATTTTCCTTCTGATCTGTTGCCTAATTCATCATTATTTTTATTCTAGAGAGCAGAAAATGGTGGGGTGGGGGGAGAGGGGAAAGAATTTGGCCAGCTTAACTCTTAATTAACAACTTTGATTCAAGCATCACAGAAAGTAAACAAAAATCATTAACTTCAATGAGCTCCATTGATAATCTGCACTTTTCAGTTAACTATGCACTCTGCATGATAAGCTCTAATAGAAATGAAAATATTCATGATAAAATATGAGATGAATACTCTCTCACATCATCGTTCTTGGCCTGGCTTTATTATTATGAGATGGAGCTGTTAAAACATTGTTACATAGGATTTGATATTCTGAGCTTATTCTGGCATAGAACTAGAAAAGACTACCTCACTCATCAATTAAGTCACTGCATATTTTGTGATTTATACTTTGCCCTACTTGAACTTTAGTCCTCACTTAGGTGAAATATTCTCCTCCCCAGGCTTATAGAAGAGGCATGTGGGAAACAAAACAAAACAAAACAAAACAAAACAACAACTAATTACCCCGCAACCTCCAAGACAAAAATACCAGACGGAGCCATCTCGATCCTAGAAACACAAATGAAAACAGTGAGAGACTCAAATGTAATTGCTGTACTAATTTATCTAGCTAGTATTGGTTTCCTATAGTATAACATTGACACAGCTAGACTATTACGGTCCACATAAAATTTCCATTCCCTTCCCCCCACGGTTTTACAAGAGAAACGGTTTCACTTTTTGGATCAAGATAGGATAAAAATCACTGTTCCATTGTGTTATTATGTACAGATGCTCCCCAACTGACAGTGGCTTGACTTATAATTTTCTGACATTATAATAAGGCACATATTCAGTAGAAACCATATTTTGAAATTTGAATGTTGATCTGCCTTCTTTAGGTAAAGAATGGTGTCTGTTTGATCCATCACTAAACTTCTAGTACTTAGCTAATTATATAAAACATGGTAGAAATGCAATAAACTATCTCATTAGATGTATTACTTTAAAAAAAAGAAAGAGCAAGAATTGTTTAAAAAGTTAATTTAAACAGCCCAAAATTAATTAAATTAATTAATTAATTGAAATAGCTCAAAAATGGTTTTAAAAATTAATTTTTGTTTTAGCATTGAATCCACTTTAAACAGTCATTCTAGGAGCTATAAGTTTGATCACCAGATTCTAATCAGAAACCAATGCAAATAATATGATAGTTAACAAGTCTGTTGGTCAGTTAATTGCTCTGGTCTCTGGTCTCTTTGACCAACCCTGTAACTATGGTGAGTACATGGTATAGACTTCCCAACAAATTCCACTTTCAGGATCCTTCCTATTGTTCCCAAAATTACAGTTGACAAATAAGTAAACTGTTTATGCCTTTTTTTTTTTTTTTTTTAGTTTGGAAAATATGACCATCATCCCCAACCGCCCAGAAAAGTTTGCAGGCCCAAATGTCATTTAAAAACATTTGCAAAACTGTGCCTTATCTCATGGAAATTAGGATAAGTCCAAGAAGATGTGATAACATTGAGGAGTAAGAAATTTAAGTAACTTAGTCAAGGTGTTTTTGTGTGCCCTTGCTCAGCTGTGCCCAACCCTTTGCGATCCCATGGACCGTAGCCCACCAGGCTCCTCTGTCCGTGGTATTCCCCAGGCAAGAATACTGGAGCGGGTTGCCATGCCCTTCTCCAGGGGATCTTCCCAACCCAGGGACTGATCCCAAGTCTCCAGCACTGCAGGCAGATTCTTAACTGTCTGAGCCACCAGAGAAGCCCAGTGATGATGGTTTCAGTCACTTCATATGTAGTTGATATTTTTTCCTTTTTGGGCCACGCCATGTGACTTGTGGGATTGTAGTTCCTGGACCCAGGATTGACCCAGGCCCTTGACATTAAAAGCATGGAGTCCTAACCTCTGGACTGCGAGGAAATCCCCAGTTGTTTTTCATATATACATCTAAATTACTCTCTGCATTTGGTTGGACTCACAAATTCATCTACCTGAAAATGGCTGAGGTCCCGAGCATCAGCTTTAACAAATAATAAATCTGTTTTCTCAGGTTTATCAGTCTGCAGCTGGGGAAATACTGGCAGCCAGAACCAATCACCGAGCAGTCTGCTTGAGAGACAGAAATCTACATGCTACCACCTATTTCAATGGCAGATGTTGGAGATACAGGGTTTCCCAGGCAGCAAAGTGGTAAAGAACCCTCCTGCCAATGCAGGAGAATAAGAGACTCGGTTCGATTGCTGGGTCGAGAAGACCCCCTGGAGGTGGGCATGGCCATGCACTCCAGTATTCTTGCCTGGGGACACCGTGGAAAAAAAGAGCCTGGCGGGTTTCAGTCCATAGGGTTGAAGAGCCGGACACAAATAAAGCAACTTAGCATGCATGCACACTGGAATTTTCTGGGGGTCTGCTTTTCTTTAAGGGTTAACTGACGTCTGAGTGTTTTTCACAAACGTGTGCTTTTTTTTCTCTATAAGCTGCCTGGGTAGCTTGATAAGTAGAGGGTCAATATAAATAGCATTCCAAAGAAACCTGTCAAATAACACTCAGCAAAGTCAAAATGTCACAAACTATAACTTCTTCATAAACACCAGCCACTGCACAAGTTCAGAATACCTATTTTGGAGTTTTCGTTTCAGCCAGAGAGATACATCTTTCTGTCTCTATAGACCCACTCCTTTCCTCAAAAAAAAAAAAAAAAAAAAAAAGGAAATAAAATATATATAACCCATAGATTTGCAAATATTTAATAATATTCCTTGTGGTACAAGAGTCATCTAGCTATAATGTTCAAAATTCCTAAACAAAAATAATATTCAACTATCACCTTTGACATCTTAGAGTTTGTTTTCACTTGGGGAGGAGGTCACAAATCACTTACCCCCCAAAAAATGAAAACTCCAGGAGAGGATAACCCAGGTTCTAGAAACCTTAGAATTCTTAGTTTAAAATTTTATGGGCTTCTTATGCAATAACACACCATATTTACTTAAGGAAGGGTTATTCCTGGATAATGTTCACATCCAAATTTTTAGGTTGAATGAAAGCAGGAGCCAATACAGTTGGCAACTGGTGAACAAAGTCTCTGGTGTAAAAATGGCCTCTGTCTAGAAGGCCTGGACAAAGCTTCTCCCAAACCCCCCCTAAAACAAACGGTGTAAAGACAGGAAAGATTTAAATGCCTGACCTCATAAACTAAGATTGACAGACAACCTGAGGCCTGAGCCTGGAAGGCATTTTCAATAAGTGGGAGTCAGACAGACTTGAGTGTATCGGTGAATTTTGTCATCTTAGGAGACAGGCTGTGGGACAGAATGGAGAGAGGTGATGGGCAATGTGAACAGGATTTACACCACCAGCCTCAGGTGGAGAAGCAGCGTCTAGGCTGACTGAAAATCTCTTTCGATTGCTCTGGCTTTCTCTCTTCACTCCCTCATCAGTCCATTCATTCTGCAAATTCTTCTGGAAACCGAAGCTCCAAAACCAGGCGCCTAATAAGAGAGAGCAGAACAAAAGAAGCAGGGGCTGGTGGTGCCGTGTGAACGACAATAAAACACAGCCCACGGCGGGCTGCAATGGTCCATAAAAACACGCTAGGGGCTCTGTGCATCCCCGGTACTTTGGTGGCAGAACTAAAGATAAGCTTTGCTCAGCAAACAAGTGGGGAGTGAAAAGTCTTATATCCAAACACCAAACACTGCACTCTGAACATCGCATCTGGGTACATTCTTGTTCACTGGACGGTTAAGAAAAGGAACGATGATGCTAGTCACAACAGCAGTTGCTAAACCCTGACTGCGCTTAGAAAACTGTAATCATTCAGTCTTCAAAAATCCCTAGGAGGTGGTCTAAATGATTATCCCCATTTCTCTGATGAGACAACCAAGGCAAAGAGAGTTCTGGCTGAAATTAATTTGCCCAAAGTTATAGAGTGGTAGGCTTCCTAGGTGGCTTAGTGGTAAAGAACCTGTCTGCCAATACAGGAGATCCCTGGGTGGGGAAGATGCCCTACAGAAGGATATGGCAGCCCACTCCAGTATGCTTGCCTGGGAAATCCCATGGACAGAGGAGCCTGGCAGGCTACAGTCCATGGAGTCACAAAGAGTTGGACACGGCGGAAGTGACTTAGCAAACACGCGCACACACAGTGGTAAGGGATGAAGCTACCGTTTCAACCCAAGGATGTCCTCCTCTCCAATAGAGCTGAAGTCATCACATAGGGAACCCCAGAATGGAGATGGAGATGGAATTCATGCCATTTCCTAATATTCTTTGCATGAATATTTTCCGCAGTGGTATAAGGCATAACGTGCTTTCCAGATGGTGCGGTGGTGAAGAATCTGCCTGCCGACGCAGGAGACGCAGGTTCCACCCCTGTGTCGGGAAAACCCCTTGGAGAAGGGGACGGATACCCACTGCAGTATTCCTGCCTGGAGAATTCCATGGACAGAGGGGCAAAGAGTCGGACACGCCTGAGTGACGAGCACTTTCACTTTCATAGTTAAGACACACACTTTCCAGATCTACTTGGAGGGCAGCTCACGGTCACTGCTGTGGAAGAACCACAAGCGAGTGGACGATGACCTGACAGGCAGGACCGCAGCGCGGTGGAAAGCTTCACAGAAGACCAGCCTCTGAGCTGGACGCGGAGCACAGTCGGGCCGGCCGCAGACGGAGCGGGCGCTGATAACCACTGCAGCTGCAGCCCCTCCCGAGTGCTGGCACCGAGGGGCAGAAGCCCAGAGGCGTCCTGGGAGGGCGAGCGGGCCAGCGCGCCGCGCAGGAGAGGACGCAGACCTTGGTCTGCAAAGTAGTGTCTCTGCTCTTCAATATGCTGTCTGGGTTGGTCATAACCAAACAATAGAAAACATGCTGCAGGCTCAGAGAACTACTGGGTGTTTTTACATTTGTGCATATTTATTCTCTCCTCCAAATTAAAGAGCTCTTTACATGAAGTGAAGAAAAAGAAAGAAAAGAAAATCTAAAGAGATGCTTTGCAGTCTTCAAGATATCAAAACATTTCTCTGACAGAACTGTCTGATTTTTCTTTAATTGAGTTGGCTAATTCTCCTTGGGCTTCCCTGATGGCTCCGTGTTAAAGAATCCACCTGCCAACGCAAGAAACGCCGTGGGTTCGATCCCTGCGTCAGGAAGATCCTGTGGAGGAGGAAATCGCAACCTACTTCAGCATTCTTGTCTGGGAAATCTCATGGACACAGGAGCCTGGTGGGCTACAGTGCGTGGGTTTGCAGAGTTGGACATGGCTGATGGACTGAACAACAGCAACGGCAAAATCTGCTTGCTGCTCAGAGTGAAGCGCCCTGATTTCCCATTTGAAATTGACCAAATGTAATTTGATGCACAGCCTTTAGTCATTCCTGTCATCAGATATGATCCTCTGTGCGCATGCTTCTGCCGGCAAAGTACGTATTTAAAAACAAACAAACTAGAACAAAACGCTTGATCGCCTCACTTCAGCTGAGACATTAGAAAACCAAATACGCATCTAGGGTTAGATTCCCCAGAGAGAGGGCAAACAGTCTCATTGAGGCTTCCCCTCATGATTTCACCAAATGCCAGGCTGACCTTAGAAACCAACACGATCACAATGAAAGGCCACACGTATTCCCTGTGTAGTCAGGGTTTTATTATCTAATAAATGATTTAATCTCACTTCTACGTTCAGACGCCGCCAGGAACAGGCCTGCCATTCTCCCACAGGACATTGTGTGCTAAGACGCACCATTCCTTCAAAACCTCCAAAAGAAAAGAGGCAAACGCCAGCTTTCAGGCCAGACAAGAAGCCTGTGAAACTTCAGACAGTTTTCATCACAGCTGGCCAGGCCTGGGCAGTTTCAGACAAAGGACTTCCGCCTTTATCTGGCCCTTATTTTGATGTCTCATTCAGCTGAAGATAAAAGGAAAGATGTGCTTTGAAATTTAACCATTAGGGTAGTGAAGAGACCCGCACGCAAATGTCACCCATACATGAATTCGAGATGAAGTCCACATTTGTCTTTGCGAACTTAGAGCTTGTTGACATTTTTTTTCCTCTCAAAGTAGTCAGATACGAAACTCGGCATGAACTATGAGTGCTGGATTCAGTCCAACTGGAGTTTTTTAACTTGTACGTCTTATTTACAAAAGGCAAAGACAGAGGGTGGACACACACACACAAAGACTACTAAAAGAGATAAAATACAAAATGAAGAATGGGATATTATGACACACTTTAGGTTTCAGCAGTCTAGAAGGCTAGGGAGACTGCATATCTGTGTTTTCAAAAATCTTATCAATTTATATTAAGCAAATGAGCTGGCTCCTTAGAAAGAGCGACGGGTGGTTCTAGAGAAGCTTGCCTGCCTACAGAAGGTCATTGGCTTGAGAGACAATGCACAGGGGAGGAACTGCTCTCTACAGAGAGGGCTTCCTGGGGGCTCGGGTGGCAAAAAGCTCATCTGCAGTGCAAGAGACCCGGGTTTGATCTGGGTCAGGAAGATCCCCTGGAGGAGGAAATGGCAACCCACTCCAGTATTTCTGCCTGGAGAATCCCATGGACAGAGGACTGGCAGGCTACAGTCCATGCGGCTGCAAAGAGTCAGGGGTCACAAAGAGTTGGGCACAACTGAATGACTAACACTTTTACTTTTGTGTATAGAGAAAATTTTGCAAACTGCAAAATATTAATTGGATATATTTCAAAAGTAAAATAACTCTGCTTGAGTCACATTGTTTCTCGTGATCCTGATTCAGGGATAATTTCCCAAAGTTGTGATTCCAAACAGTTTGTGTGATTTTCAGGGAATGTTACATGTGTTCCTCTATTTGTTTCCATCAAAAACTCCAAAGAAAATGACTTCTCACTGCCTCAAGCCCCAAGTTTTCAATATACAAATTCATCTTTGAATGAAAAGGGTGATTAAGAATCTGGCGGGGCTTGCCAGGTGGTGTTGTGCTGTGCGTAGTTGCTCAGCCCTGTCCGACTCTACGCAACCTAATGGACTGCAGCCCACCAGGCTCCTTTGTCCATGGGGATTTTGTAGGCAAGAACACTGGAGTGGGTGGCCATGCCCTTTGAACCCACCTGCCAATGCAGAAGACATAAGATACATGAGTTTGATCTCTGGGTTGGGAAGATCCCCCTGGAGAAGGGCAGGGCAACCCACTCCAGAGTTCTTAGTTGCTCAGCTGTGTCTATTTGCACCACCAGGCTACAGGCCCTCTGTGTATAGCATTTCCCAGGCAAGAATACTGGAGTGGGTGGCCATTTCCTTCCCCAGGGGGTCTCTCCTATTGCAGGTGGATTCTTTATCAACTCAGCCATCAGGAAAGCCCAGGAATGTGGGAATACCAGGATACAGTTTGTGCTTGAAGGATTAACAGTTTCTTGGAGGCCAAGTGAATAAAAAGGATCATCAATTACAGTGACTACAGAAGGAAAGCTCAGAAATGAGTCATTTAAGACCACTTGAGATAAGTATATGTTGATGAGGAAGGCGTCTTGGAATTCTTCCAGCGTGGAACACTTCAGTGGAATTTTGAAGGAAATGTAGGAGATAGGCCAGCCTGAAAAAATATTCTATGATTATTTTAAAAGGAATTTAATGATTAGTTCGAATATTACACCAAATGATATTTAAATCCAATGGTGAATTAAGTGATTTCAGATGTCAATTTAAATTCATGATTTAAAAGTTCTGACCTTAAACCACATATAAATGTCAAAATGAATCAAAGACTTAAGTGTATGAACAAAAAATATATAGTCTACATAGTATGCATGAGATGTGTGTGTATCTGTGTGTGTGTGTGTATAGTGAGCTGCTATAGAAAATACCAGTGTGTGTGTGTATAGTGAGCTGCTATAGAAAATACCAGTGTGTGTGTGTGTAGTGAGCTGCTATAGAACATCCCAGTGGAAATTCATCTGCAAATTAAAACAGAATTACCCTATAATCTAGCAATTCCACTTCTAGGCATATACACAAAAGAATTAAAATGGAAAGCAGGATCCTGACTAGCTGTTTGTACACCCATTTTCTTTAGCAGCGTTATTGACAACAGCTGAAAGATGGAAACCAATGAATAAACGTACAAACAAAATGTGGTCCATGCATAGGATGGAGTACCATTCAGTCTTAAAGAGGAAGTGAATTCAGACACATTACATACAACACAAATGAACCTGGAGGACATCATGCTAAGTGAAATTAATAAATCAGGCCTCAACAGGAGGACTCCTATACTTTCCCACTTATACGATGTGCTTAGAATAGTCAAAATCACAGAGAGCAAGAGCAGTGCTGTGAGAAGATGGAGTGAAGGGGGCGGGGAGTTAGGGTTCTGGGGGAACTGGGTTTCAGTTTTACAAGCTGACAAGGGCTCTGGGGATGGGCGGCAGTGAATGAACTTAGTACCACTGAGCCGGACGTTTTAAATGGCTGATACGGCAAATGTATGCTGCACGCGGGCCTGCTAGGTTGCTTCAGTCGTGTCTGACTCCTTGCGACCCCGTGGACAGTAGCCCATCAGGCTCCTCTGTCCATGGGATTCTCCAGGCCAGAACACTGGAGCGGGTCGCCATGCCCTCCTCCAGGGGACCTTCCTGACCCAGGGATCGAACCTGCTTCTCTTAGGTCTCCTGCAATGGTAGGCGGGTTCCTTACCAATAACACCACCTGGGAAGCCCAAATATATGTTATTTTACCACAGTTTTCCATTCTACGAGATAATCTATGGCTAAAAGCTATGTTGGAAGGTTTCACATGATTTTTTTTTTTTCTTCACTTAGTTTGCCTCCAAAGCTACATTTTGTGGCAAGCAATTCAAAATGGTTAATGATAGATTTGTCCACATAGGACCTTTCCTGTATATCCTTAAATCCTCAAAGAATTTCAGTGTGATATGGGGAAGAGAAAAGGTCACCTTTATATATATGCAATACCTGAGGCTTCAGAATCCAAGAAGAAGATCAAGTTGAGTTTCGATTTATCATAACAGATTTAGCTTATTGAGCCCTGCCAAAATGTCAATAACCCTGCCAGGTGCTGTCCATGCATTAGCACATTTGGTTGTCACTGTCTTTTTCCGTGTGCTATGAAGAGGATCTTAGAAATGTACAGCTTCAAAACCCTCTGGGCTTCCCAGGTGGCTAACGTGGTAAGGAATCTGCCTACAAAAGCAAGAGTGGCAGGAGATGCAGGTTTAATCCCTGGGTTGGGAAGATCCCCTGGAGGAAGAAACGGCAGCCCACTCCAGTATCCTTGCCTGGGAAATCTCATGGACAGAGGAGCCTGGCGGACTACAGTCCCCAGGGCCGCAAAGAGTCAGACAGGACTTAGTACTGAGCACTCACACAACTCTCTTTTGTTTGGAAAAAAAAAAAAAAAGTTAAATGTATGTAGCTTTCCAATGAGTTAATAGAAACTAAATTTCTCATTAGTCTGAAAGACAACACTAGGGCTGCATCATAGCTTAATGAAGCGGAAGCTCCTTTTACGGAAATGAACTGTAATTTATCTGAATTCAGATGCTTTAGGAATTGATAGGAAAATCTGACTGTGGTTGACAAAGGCAATGAAAAAAAGAACACCATGCATATTTCAGTTCTTATGTAATGGAAGCCTTATTATAGAAACCTTAGCATATGTGAAACCTCAAGCCTGAGACAACAGAAAAATGAATTAAAGTCATAACGTCCATTTGAGTTTGGTCATGTAAGCAACTGAGCTTCAGTTATCCTTTGGAGAGCCACAAGTTTGTATTGACTATTGGCTACTCACACATTAACTAATGTCCAAGTATATTATTGAGTAGTGATAACAAAGGAGAACTTGTTAGTCAGTAGTTAGCAGGTTATAATTGGATGAAATTACACTGTTTATTTTCAAGTAATATAAGACAGAGGGGACAATTGACAAATTATATTAAGCTTGAAACATAATGGACAAATGGTACCTGTAATCCTGGTAGCAAGAGGTGAAGTCTAATTCGCCTGGTAAAGTGGTGGAAAATCACCCAGTGAATGAGTATGATGGCTTAGGATTTACACAATAGATTCCAGGCGTCCCTGGTGGCTCAGTTGTAAAGAATCCGCCTGTCAATGCAGGAGACACAGGTTTGATCCCTGGGTGGGGAAGATCCCTTGGAGGAGGAAATGTCACCCATGCCAGTATTCTTGCCTGGAAAATCCCATGGACAAAGGAGCCTGGTGGGCTACAGTCCATGGGGTTGCAAAGAGTTGGACAGGACTAATCGACTAAACAATAGCAATAAAACAACCGCAATAATACATGAGCATATTGGACGGTCTAAGGATTTTTGACTTCACAACAGCACAACTTCACATTCTGAGCACTGAGCAGGATTGCTTCGGTCTTCCTAGAGCACTTTTTTTTTTTTAAATTGGAAGAAAATTGCTTTGCGATGTTGTGTTGGTTTCTGCCAGACAACAGTGCAAATCAGCCATAATGATACATATATCCCTTCCCTCTTGCCTCACCCCCCTCTCCCCCACCCACCCCTCTTTTCTAGTGCACTCTTAACGCCAGTGTTCAGTTTGCCTCTGATACAAATAACATCTGTGACCTGAGAATCACACAACTCTATGTTACGGACGTAACTGAATTAAAATCAAAAGCCCTCTCCATGATTTGTTTCTAAAAATAGAAACATATTCCTCAAAGATAAAATGGTGTTTCTTCACTTATTGTGGCAGACATGGCTCCTGACCCTAATTCACAGCATGGAATCCTACTGATAACAATTGTAAAAACCCACATATTCTACTAGGGAAGCCTCTTTAGATCATCACTTGGAGAAGTATCACCCTCATTTACTTATTCTTGAAAAATCTCAGAGACCATAATCCAAAAGGCTGTGCAAATACTTTTTAAAAGGTTACCGAAAGCCTCTTTTGGAGGTAAGGGACTGACAAACACCTGAGCTTCCCTGGTGGCTCAGATGGTAAAGGACCTGCCTGCAATGCAAGAGACCTGGATTCTATTCGCAGGTCAGAAAGATCCCCTGGAGAAAGCAATGGTAACCCCTCCAGTATTCTCGCTTTAGAGAATTCCATAAACAGAGGAGCCTGGTGGGCTATAGTCCACGGCGTTGCAAAGAGTCAGACACTACCGAGTGACTATCATTTCGCTTCAAGAAAATGTAAAGTTTCTTTCTTTTTTTTTAATCAAGGAAGGATCTTCCTTAATTGTGAAGCTAACCTTCGTGGTCACTTCTTGGCTGGTTTAACCTCAAAAACAGGATGCAGGTCCTAGCCATTAAAGATGGTAACAACTTAATTAAAACCAAGTTCTAGGCTCTGTGGGGTCCAGTGGGCAAGGGAGAGGGCTGTCTACCATTTTGCTATGGATTCTGATAATCTATGCCAGATATACATAAATAGTCCTGGGACAACCCCATTATAAAACTTCTCGTCTACAAAACCAGCAGAAAGCTTGTCAAAATAAATCTCAACTTCTGACCGTGTTAGCAGACCTACTACGGGGTGTTAACAGAGTCAGAACTGTCAGTCAGCCCCTGGTCTTGATGTTTGTGTTATGAATTCCAACTCCGGTGGCATGGACTGGGGATAAAAACCATTGTAAGCTGCACGAGTCCAAAACACACAAACCCAGAGTGGAATCGATTTGGGGCTGAAATGACGTTACCTCTGTCTCAGATGGGGTTTCTCTCCTCCCCTCCCCCTCCCCTCCCCTTTTGAAAGGTGATGCTTTTATTAGAGTATTTCTTCTGCCAAAAGACACAGCTACTGTCTGCCTGAATTTGCTGCTTTCCTCTTGAAATAAAATAAATAAAAGAAAAAAGCCTAAATCTTTAAGCCAAACAAATGGGAATGTTTCTTATTTGCCCCCCTGCCAAGTTTGGGTCACGTAACAGATGATATATCCTTGCCTTTGTGCATACAGTGTGCATATAAGGACAGGAGGGGCATCTTAAAACCAGCCAGCGTTGCCTGTGGGTGTATAGATGAACGGGAAATAGACTTGACAAACTTGGGTAATGTATTAAAAAGCAGAGACATCGCTTTGCCAACAAATGTCCCTATCATCAAAGCTATGGTTTTTCTAGTATTCAGGTATGGATGTGAGAGCTGGACCATCAAGAAGGCTGCGCTCCTTTTGCCTGGCATTCTGAGCACTGAGCATCATGACCGACTAAACAGCAACAGCTTTTCACACTAATACCACTCTCTCTGCTTTGCCTGCGTTTGTCCTTGACTTTCCACCACCGAACAGGAACCTTGCCCTGAACTTCAGTTCACGGTGCATTACGAATTTTTTATTATCTGCGTGAAAAATACTTAGGATTTTGGACCTACTGTGTGCTGGGTACACTCAGAGGCCATGAGTTTTATCTGATCTTTAAAATCTGTCATTGTGGTGAGGTGACTACCCAGATGGCAGAGCTGAAGAATAACCCTGGGTTTCATGGTTTTCCAAAGACCAAGTTCGACCAAGCTATGCTGCTTCCTACATGGCTTGTTTTTTGAAGGGCTCTTCCTCACGAAACAGAAATTAGTGTCATTAACCTGCCCAGTTAAGCACAATCTTCCAGCTGTGGGATTCATTGCTGTTAGGCTTCCTTCCTCTTATGACGCAGGAGAATGGTCTGCCCAGGTTCAAGGTGCCCTCTCCGTGTACTAGAATGGATTCTTTTCTGTGAGGAAAGGAAATTCTCTCCAAAGAGATGAAAAGTAGAGCTTTATCCTCATGGGCTTTTAGGTCTTTTTGTTACCGACATTATGCCCAGTGTCTCCCCAAAACTTCTCTCAAAGCACGTAGTCACCTTACCAGGAGACTGAGGCAGAGCTTCCCTGGTAGTCCAGGGATGAAGAATCACCTGCCAGTGCAGAGGACACAGGTTCGAGCCCTGGTCCGGGAAGATGCCACGTGCTGCAGGGCAAATGAGCCCTGGAGCCACAGCTCCTGAAGCCCTGGGGCCCTCGAGCCCGTGACGCCACTGCAGTGAGAGGCCGGAGCAGCACGGCTGGGAGCAGACGGCTCAGCGCACCCGGAGAAGGCCGGGCAGAGCACCGGAGACCCAGCACAGCCAGGGGGAAGCAGCACCCTTAAAAATTAAAAAAATAAAATAAAAAAGACTGAAATAAGGCTTAATGGACTCAAACAGTTATGCTGAACTTGGAGGCTGCTTGGCCTGAGAAAGGGACTGGCAGTTTATCCAGTCTCTCACTCCAGCTCAGCTCTTCGTTTCCACCTGCCCCGTGTGGGACCAGCGGGGACCGTGGGTTCTGTAACAACGAGAGACACGCAGGGCAGGATAGGGTCGACCTGAGACAGACCACAGAGGAAAGCCTGGGGCAATGACCGTCTGCCTACCCTCACCTCCTCGAGAGGACAGGCTCAGCATTCCTGATGATCCACACCCCAGACCGGAAGTCCTCCTGGAGACTTTCTTTCCTGCTTCCCCTTCCCTTCCCCCCTGGGGCCTATCTCCCCATCTCTGCAGCTCCCTCTTTCCTCCTCTGTCTCACACACACACACACACACACACACACACACACACACCCATGACAGTCTTCAATATATTCCTGTTGGCCCCAGGCTCCTATGAATTACATGTTTATTTTGTCTTCTTGACTGATATTTCCTCATGTCTGAGTATTGTGCCTCTAGGAAGGAAAACTATTTTTAAAGGAGAGCGTTTCTAAAATTCTTGCCAAAAATAAAGTGGCTTAAAAGGAAAATACATAGTTTCTTCCTTTGAAAAGTGAGTAATTTCAAACAATTTTGTTTATAACAATTTCTATTTTCAAGCAAGTTTTCTAAGGGAGTGAATCGGATCAGAGAAGACAAATTGAAATGATCGTGCCCGGTGAGTGTCTAGGCAGGTGAAGGCTTTCGTACCACTGGACTCCCGGGCATCACTACTCTATCAGGCTGCTGCTGCTAAGGTGCTTCAGTCGTGTCCGACTCTGTGAGACCCCATAGACGGCAGTCCAGCAGGCTCCCCCGTCTCTGGGACTCTCCAGGCAAGAACTGGAAGTGGGTCTCAACTTCCTTCTCCAGTGCGTGAAAGTGAAAAGTGAAAGTGAAGTTGCTCAGTCATGTCCAACTCTCAGTGACCCCATAGTCAGCAGCCTACCAGGCTCCTCCATCCCTGGGATTCTCCAGGCAAGAACACTGCAGTGGGTCTCCATTTCCTTCTCCAGTGCATGAAAGTGAAAAGTGAAAGTGAAGTCGCTCAGTCGACTCTCAGCGACCCCATGGACTGCAGCCCACTAGGCTCCTCTGTCCACGGGATTTTCCAGGCAAGAGTACAGGAATGGGGTGCCATTGCCTTCTCTGACTCTATCGGGCATTTGTCATCAATTCTGCGCACCTGCAGAAAGTTGGAATATGAGTTACAAGTCATCATTTGGGATGGCTGTCTCCCGCACCCCTCCCCTCCCCTTCTTTCTGCCGGGCAGGGTTATGAACTGGTGACTTCTTTATCTGCCCTCATGTGCCAGGGTCACCTGCCTTGAATGCCTGTCCTTGCCATCACCCCCTCAATTCAGCTCTGAAATCTGACCCCATTCCCTCCTCGCAGGAAGAAATCACTCCATGCTCCCCAAAACACATCCTAATTCCAGTCTGTCTGTAGGTGCAGTGCGGTTCTTTGCTTATTGATCTGTCTGCTCTCCACTGTGAGCAACTGCCGCCTCCTAACTCACACTGTATCTCCAGCACCACACACGCTGCCTGCAGACGCCGGGGCTGTGTGAACACCCGTGCTGTGCCCAGCGAAATCCATGAATTCAAGCTTGTCTTTAAATGATATCAAAGTGGCACTGGGACTTTAGGCTGTAATTGTGATTGGCAGGTCCCAATCACAGAGTCCACAGTTACTTCCTATAGATGTTTACAGAATTTTTTTTTCTCCTCTACTAAATGGAAAACCGCCTTAACATATGTATTATATAAAACTGGATAAAGATTTTGTTGTATAAAATTCTGAAGCTCACACTTCAGAGTGCAGTAGTTTGCAAAGTATGAGCGTCAGATGAATGAAACAAATATTACAGCAAATATTATTGCATTTGTTCTAGGTTATTTGCTTTGGGAAAAACAATGATTAAGTCCCTACAGACTTAAGTTGTGGTAGGTGCAGCTAGTGATAAAGAACCTGCCTGCCAATACAGGAGACAAAAGAGACACCGGTTTGATCCCTGGAGGGAGGGCATGGCAGCCCACTCCAGTATTCCTGCCTGGAGAATCCCATGGACAGAGGAGCCCGGTGGGCCACAGTCCATGGGGTCACACACCGTTGGACCTGACTGAAACGACTTCACAAGCATGCTTACATTGTTCTAAGTACTTTAATGCATGATTTCATTTGATGCACAGAACTATGAAAAAAATCTGCTACTATTACCTCCCATTTATAAACACCCATAGACTGTTAAACATGAGTAAAGACCCTGCAGGAAGCTTCACCTGGCTGTCAGTCAACACCTGTAGTGGGAAAACACCAGGCAAGGACAGAGGAGTCCAGTTAAATTACCTCTCAAATGTCCACAGCCTGAGGGTCAGTTGAGTGCTTCTTCTTCTGCTCCTATTTGATCCCTGAATGGTACTTGCTTTATCACATTTATCTTTCAAAAAATGTATGTGCCCACTGAATGCTGTTCATAGTAATATTGCTTTTTTTTTGAACAAAAACGTAAGTATGATGAAATTTTACTAATATTTTTAACTCATGTGGAATTCAGTATTATGCAAATGGATTGGATTGGGTTTGGGGTCATCTTGAAACCAAATATGTTTATGGGATAAAAAGTTTAGATAATTAAAAAGGAAAACTCAACTATTCTTAAAAAATAATTTACTCGTGTATATCTGATATGTTCTAGTTTATTCAAAAGGATGATTTTTCTATTTAAGCATATCTGGTGGTACTGCTGCTTGGGGGTAAATGACTAGATGTCTGTTCCTGAAATTGCATATTCCCAAAAGTAATACAACATCCATTTGAAAATATGATTTATGATTGAAATTTCCAGTTATATCTCCTTCTTTAATTTCCCTGTAATTGTGTGGATTCTTTTTTTTTTTTTTTACCTAGTTTATTTTCAGAGTTCCATCTGATCTGTAGTTCACTTCTTTTTTAAAAAAAACAATTGAATCCAAGGGAAACTATTTTCAGAGGTTTTAGAAGCAGGCTATTTAGGGAGCACCAACGGATGAGTAATCATAAATATCAGTGAAATTTTGTTGGAGTCTGTCTTCTCTGAACACTTGGAAAATGTCAGTTTTTCTTCTGCATTTTTGCTAGATTAGACATTGTGGCTTGAGTTTGACTCCAAGCAATTGGGCTATTAAATGACATGGGAAATAGATCTCTTGCAAAGAGAGGTGTCAGAAATTTGAGTTCAGAAAAACTGTAATGGATTACATGGACCCTGAATTCAAACTATAAATTTGTAACCAAAAGTAGGGTCCTACTGCTCGCCACTAAAAAGGCCAGTAAGGAGCCCAGGTTGGTGGAGAGAAAGTCTGCTTTATTTTGGATGCCTGCAACTGGGGGTGGGGTGGGCATTAGACCCTTGTCCAAAGGCCAACTCCACCCCCAGCCCCCATGCACACACAAACTGGGTCAGTGGGCAGGAGCTGTTACAGACCCGGGGATGGGGCTGAACGCAGAGACAGAACACTCAGTCTGATGGCCATCTGAAACTGGTCATCAGTGGTCTGACCAGCATCATCTTGATTGTTTCAAGAACAGTTAATTTTCAGTTCCAGGATCAGTTTGTTCCCATTTCCTTGAGGCCAGTTCTGGGAACTGCGGCGGCTGATGTCATGGCTACAGTCTGAGGTTTCTTCTCCTTCTACCTGCTGGGGTTTCCAATAATATAAAACAGCTCTGGCTCAGAACATTATCTACAGCCCTTGAGGAGGAACTAAAGGTCCCTGACTTTAAGCAAAGTGACTAAACTATTAGTATTTGGTCTCGTTTGACTGTTTCCCTTCGTTTCTGCATGTTCTCACTTCTCTGATTAAATTTACTCTTTGGCTAAAGCTTTTCCATGGACAAAAGGCGGGTGGAGGACCTCAGATGGGTGCAGGGACCCGGGGTCCTGCTCCACTTCAGATTCGCCCCCTGCACCTGTAGCTTCTCACTGGTGACATAACTATTCATCTTCTGGGATTTGCTTTTGGCTTTTGATAGAGCAATCACAATTACAAAATACATAAATGCTGTTATAAGCAGATCAATGCCTCTTTAATATGAATCTTTTCTGAAATTCTTTGAGGTAGATCCAGATCTATACCTTTTTCAAAGTATCTTTATCTTGAAGCAGGGTCACAATTCCTGAGGAGTTGATGGTATATATTCTGTTTTGTCAGTCTTCTTAAGGGGCACTCATGCTAAAGAACTGGATCCAGGAGACATACGAGTTGTGGGTTCAATCCCTGGTTGGGAAGATCCCTTGGAGGAGGGCATGGCAACCCACTGCAGTTGTCTGGAGAATCTCAAGGACATAGGAGCCTGGTGGGCTATAGTCCATAGAGTGGTGAAGAGTTGGACACAAATGAAGCAACTTAGCACTCACACTCAACGTTACCAGCATCCTTCACCCTTTTTTAAAAAGGAGAATACAGTTAATTGGAATGGACTTCCTCGCTGCCTTTAGGCATGGTGACTGACAGATTTCTGCTTCAAGCTATAGCAATGCCATTTAATAGTAAGTACAAGCGCCCTCGTCAGAGTTGAGTGCAGAACATTTCATGAATAAGTCAAAGACTCTAGTTTAGACTGATGGCTGGAGCCTCACAGTTCCCAAAGCAATCAGGTTCAAAAAAAAAAAAAAAAAACCAACCTACGTCAGACTCTAATATTTATTGGGAACATGACACCCATGTGGTCACTTCTGCTTGTTTACTGTTGAAACACAGTTTACCAAAATGCGAAATTGCTGAATTTCTTTTACGTGGCTGGTCACAAAGGTGAAAGGGAAAATAGAGACAGGAATGAAAAGGCAGAAGAAACATGGAGAAAATAAATTAAAAGACCAAAAGTACACAAACAACAGTGCTCAGAATTTACTTTTATGGAGGTGCACTGGTTTGTAATGTTCTGTAAGCTTCCTGCGTACAACATTCTGTTTCCACTTCTATGTTGCCCTACAGCAGTGAGTGTCTGACTCTTTGGGATCCCAAGGACTACACGGTCAAGGACTTCTCCAGGCCAGAATACTGGAGTGGGTAGCCTTTCCCTTCTCCAGGGGATCTTCCCATACTAGGGATGGAACCCAGGTCTCCCACATTGCAGGCTGATTCTTCCCCAGCTGAGCCACCAGGGAAGCCCAAGAATACTGGAGTGGGTAGCCCTTCCCTTCTCCAGGGGATCTTCCCAAACCAGGGATCGAACCCAGGTCTCCCGCATTGTAGGTGGATTCTTTACCAGCTGAGCCACAAGAGAAGCCCTACAGCAGGCTCATCACTGCAAGTTTTGCTCCTATCTGTCACCATAGAGCAAATCCAATGGACCCTCTTCACCTGCCCTCAACTTTCCCCTCTGGTAACCACTGCCCTCTTCTCTGCTATCTGTGTGTTCATTTGCATCCGACTCATTGCGACCCCATGGACTGTACCCTGCCAGGCCCCTCTGTCCATGGGATTCTCCAGGCAGAATCCTGGACTGGGTTGCCACGCCCTCCTCCAGGGAATCTTCCTGACCCAGGGATGGAACCTGCCTCTCCTGTGTTTCCTGCACAGCAGGTGGATCTTTATCTGCCCAGCCACTGGGGAAGCCATTTCAAAAGCTAATGTGACTAAAAACAAAACAAAACAGCTAAAGTGACCCAGGCTACCCCTTCAGTTCAGTTCAGTTCAGCTGCCCAGTCATGTCTGACTCTTTGTGACCCCATGAACAGCAGCATGCCAGGCCTCCCTGTCCATCACCAACTCCCAGAGTCCACCCAAACTCATGCCCATTGAGTCGGTGATGCCATCCAACCATCTCATCTTCTGTCGTCCCCTTCTCCTTCTGCCCCCAATCCTTCCCAGCATCAGGGTCTTTTCCAATGAGTCTTTTCCAGGGTCTTTTGGCATGAGGTGGCCAAAGGATTGGAGTTTCAGCTTCAACATCGGTCCTTCCAATGAACACCCAGGATTGATCTTCTTTAGGATGGACTGGTTGTATCTCCTTACAATTCAAGAGACTCTCAAGAGTCTTCTCCAACACTACAGTTCAGAAGCATCAATTCTTTGGTGCTCAGCTTTCTTTATAGTAGAAGGGCTAGAAAGATAACCCTTGAGATTTATTCTGTATTGGTCTAATCACACCAAGCTTGTTTCAAAACTCCCTTTCTCACATGGAAAAATACTCTCTCAGAGAGAGAGAGAGACACCACTGAGTTCCCTATAAGTAATGAGAAAATCGATATTTAACCTGGATAAGAAAGAGCAGCAAAACCTCGAGAGTGTAAACCAATATGGACATGCTCTTATGCAAAACTTTAGATTTTTTTAAAGTATTATTTATTAATGACTAAACAAAACCAATGTGGAAAAGTTATTGGATGAAGATATTTTAACTTAGCAGAAAAATTTTTACTAGGTAGATTGGGCTCTTCTAGTGGTAAAAACAACAAGTTTATTACTATTCACTTCTAATTACTGTCAATGAATATTCCAGTTACTATTGAAGAATTAATTTTTAATACAATGTAAATTCTCCAGGCAAATGTGTGTGTGTTGCCTGGAGGATTCAAGCACTGAACAGAAAACTGGACTAGATAATAACAATGAAAGTGAGAGTGTTAGTTACTCAGTAGTGTCCTATTCTTTGTGACCCATGGACTATAGCTCACCAGGCTCCTCTGGAATAGTCATTGTGTAAAAAGAACAAATACTACTGTCATTGGTACACCTCAGAAGTATTTCACAAAATTTTGTGTTGTTAACCCTATCCCACAGCTGAAAAAAGAGAAGGTCAAGAAAGGTACATGGCTTCCAAATTACTGGGGAAAATATTAGCAGGTGACAAATCCAGTATTCCATGGACATCTTCATCCCTGCAGTCTCTGTTTTACCCCGATGCTCTGATGCTAAGACAATCTGATCTGTGGACAGTATCTTTTTCACCAACTAAACAGTTTCTCTCCCTTTGTACTGGGCCTTAAAGCCTGTCCTTATTGTCTCCATGGGATTCTCCAGGCAAGAACACCGGACCACTCCATTTGCCATGCTCTCCTGCAGGGCGTCTTCCCAAGGATCTGGGATTCTCCACGGCTGAGGCACCTAGGAAGCGCTTAGATAGGCTAAAGATCCTTCTTAATGAAGGTGCTGAATGTCTGCGGGAGGAGCCTCTGCCTCAGTCCTGTCTTAGCCTGCTGCTCAGCCCCTCCAGCCCTGCCTGCCCTGCCTGCCCCACCGACCGCCTTGCTGGTTGGGCATATCTGCTTCTAGCCAATCATTTCTTTTTTAGCTCAAACGTCGTCTTCCCTCTCCATGACAGTTATGCTTTATTTGCTCCCTGTTAATAGGCGTTTGTGTTTATTTTCCTTCTTGACTTTGAGATCATCTTTTGTGAAGTACTCTCTCTGAGAAGGTCTTGCTTCCTGGACCAGCCCTTCTCTTGACTGAAGCCTTGAGGAACTGGAGACTGAAGAAACTACTGTTCTTTCCCCTGCATTTCTTCCTTTTTTCTGGTATTTCCATGAATTTTAACTTATGTTTCTATTATGATGAGTGAAATGATATAGCTTCTCATTAATTTATGCATCATTTGATTATCTTTTCTCTGTGAACTGCTTGCCTATATATTTTGTCCATTTCCTTTTGGATTATTTAAAATGTAATTTATTTTTAATTGGAGGATAATTAGCTTCTGCCATAGGTCAGTGTGAATCAGCCACAGGTACACACATGTCCCCTCCAAGTGAAGTAAGTCAGAAAGAGAAAAACAAATATTGTGTATTAATGAATATATGTGGAATCTAGAAAGATGGTACTGATGAACCTATTTATTTGCAAGGCAGCAATGGAAATATGGAAATAGAGAGCAGACTAATGGATACAGTGGGAGGAGGAGAGGGTGGGACAATTGAGAGAGTAGTGTAGAGACATATATACACCACATGTTAAATAGACAGCCAGTGGGGATTTTCTGTGTGACCCAGGGAGCTCGGCCCAGTGCTCTGTGACCACTGAGAGGGGCGGGATGTGGTGGGAGGTGGGAGGGAGGTTCTGTGTATTTCTGTAGTTAGGAATTCAACTGATCCACAAATAACAGATTCTCCTGCTCATTGTTTCTATTTCTCTCATTTTCCCTATGATTTCAATAAAAGGATAAATTCTTTAGAAAAAGAGTTATATCTGTATAGTAAAGCATATATATGGAATTTACAAAGATGGTAACGATAATCATATATGTGAGACAGCAAAAGAGACGCAGATGTATAAAACAGTCTTTTGGACTCTGGGGGGGAGGGCAAGGGTAGGATGATTTGGGAGAATGGCATTGAAACATGTATATCATCATATGTGGAATGGATCGCCAGTCCAGGTTCAATGCATGAGGCAGGGTGCTCAGGGCTGGTGCACTGGGATGACCCAGAGGGAGGGGGTGGGGAAGGAGGTGGGAGGGGGGGTTCAGGATGGGGAACACATGTGCACCCATGGCAGATCCATGTCAATGTATGGCAAAAACCACTACAATATTGTAAAGTAATTAGCCTCCAATTAAAATGAATAAATTTATATTAAAAAATTGGGCATACAATGGAACTTAAAATATTATTTCTTTCCTTGTCTTATGTATTTGTGAGTACTTATATTTGATGCAAATAACCTCCTAGGTTTATTATGTCACTCTCAATTCTTATGGAACTACCATCAACTGACTGCTTTTCTCCTAAATAATATCCAATATAGATTTATATTTACATAACTGGCTAAATGAAAGGAATTGACTAATTCCAGATTTTCTTCAAGCAAAAAATAGATTTTATCTGTAAGTGGGAGAGTCCCCTTTATTTCATTCTTTTGTTACCCCAAATTAGCAAACACACAGTAAAACTGAAAAATAACAAAACAAAAATCACGGACTATTTAAGACTGGGAAAAATAGACACAATTTATTGAGGATTTATTATGTGCTAGATTCCAACCGTCATGGCACATACCTCTAAAGAGTGCCTTTCTAACACATCTGAGCAAACCTTTAGTCAGCACACTTTAGTTCAAGATGTTTAACACAACAAACATCTTTCCAACTTTTAGGAACATTTTGGCTTATAGCCTTA
The DNA here is from genome assembly GCA_007570785.1 of Antilocapra americana. Lineage (NCBI taxonomy): Eukaryota > Metazoa > Chordata > Mammalia > Artiodactyla > Antilocapridae > Antilocapra > Antilocapra americana. The sequence goes on from ML663574.1 coordinate 3,120,208, forward strand.
TGTCATGTTCTCCCTAAAGAGTTAAAAAAAAAAAAATAAAGTATCCAAACTCTAACCTTATTTTTATGGAATCTTGCTTTTCTCTGGTCTGTATAGATACTTGCAGGAGTACAAACAGCCCATGTGCACACACGTAGATACACGGCAAACAGTAAAAGTGAACACGTGTTTTTTACATTTACATGTTCAGCATTTTGCTCATAACCTAGGGTCGGTAGAAGTCACGGCAACCTCTCTGTGAAATGGAGCATGTGCAGGCTCCAAGTGAACGTGGAAAGAAACGCGGTACCAAGAGCCACCATGAATTTACCCTTGACTTCAGAGCACCAGCGTGCCCTTCAAAAGAGAAATACTGCTGAGAGTTTCTCAAATGCACAAAACGCTGCTTGCTTTCACCATTTTGCAAGCAAAGGAAACAGAGTTTGGACCTCCTTTGAAACCTCAATTTTTTTTTTTTTTTCACGTTAAGAGGCACCACACGAACAGAACATGCTGTAAATATTGTGTGCTAACATTTTCCAAAAAAACTGGGCATCAATTAATGCTAATTTATGAGGAAATTTCTTTGGAAGAGCATGGTCCAGACTCATAACTACTGAAAAGACTCATTAATATAAATGTTGAGGGAGTTTTCTTAAACGGGGAGGGGAGACCAAGGTAAATGCATATCATTACTTTGAAAGCTCATAATTTATTGAAAATTCAGTGGAAAGGAAACTTTACACTGTATGTTTCCAAAAGTAATGTTATTAATCAAGAAAATAAAACAAGGGTGAGGATGTGATCTTAAAGACATGTGATGAAAACCCAGCTGAACAATAACTAACATGCACTGAGTAGGTGCTACATGTCAGGCATTAGAGATACACTTTTTGCTTAACTTTTTCCAAATAGTACTACTGGATAGACCACATTATTTTTTCCAAATTACAGTTGAGAAAACTAAAAAAAACAAGCAGTTTGTGTTACTTGCTACAAGTCACAAGACTGACGATCAGTAAAAGTCAGATTCAGAACCTCACCACTTAGACTAAAGGCCATACTTCGTTACACTGCCTCTGACGACCATCAGATAAATGTACAGGAACACTTAGGTAGACTTGGACGGTGCTTTATCCTATAGGACCTTTAGAAATAAAATCAAGTTATTTTTTCCATAAGTCAAACTATATATATATATACTCAGATTATTTGTATGTACTAAATCGACCAATTATACATTTGAGAAAATGAGGGGTGTTTTTCCTACTTTTTTATCTTAACCATGCCAGGAGAAATATCAGTAACCTCAGATATGCAGATGACACCATCCTTATGGCAGAAAGTGAAGAACTAAAGAGCCTCTTGATGAAAGAGAAAGAGGAGAGTGAAAAAGTTGGCTTAAAGCTCAACATTCAGAAAACTAAGATCATGGCATCTGGTCCCATAACTTCATGGCAGATAGATGGGGAAACAGTGGAAACTGTGGCTAACTTTGTTTTTCTGGGCTCCAAAATCACTGCAGATGGTGACTGCAGCCATGAAATTAAAAGATGCTTACTCCTTGGAAGGAAAGTTATGACCAACCTAGACAGCATATTAAAAAGCTGAGACATTACTTTGCCAACAAAGGTCCATATGGTCAAGGCTATGGTTTTTCCAGTGGTCATGTATGGATGTGAGAGTTGGACTGTAGAAAAAGCTGAGTGTCAAAGAATTGATGCTTTTGAACTGTGGTGTTGGAGAAGACTCTTGAGAGTCCCTTGGACTGCAAGGAGATCCAACGGGTCCATCCTAAAGGAAATCAGTCCTGGGTGTTCATTGGAAGGACTAATGCTGAAGCTGAAACTCCAATCCTTTGGCCACCTGATGTGAAGAGCTGACTCATTTGAAAAGACCCTGATGCTGGGAAAGATTGAAGGCAGGAGGAGAAGGGGATGGCAGAAGATGAGATGGTTGGATGGCATCACTGACTCAATGGACATGGGTTTGACTGGACTTCGGGAGTTGGTGATGGACAGGGAGGCCTGGCGTGCTGCGGTTCATGGGGTTGCAAAGAGTCAGACAAGACTGAGCAACTGAACTGACTGAACTGAACTGATGGTGACAAAATAATTAGCAGTCCCTATCTTTTCCTGAATTCCTCTCTAGCATTGTAAGAGGCTCAGGTAGTATTTATGAGTTGGCTGGAAAATGAAATTTCTACTCTTGAGGTACTTGATTCTCTTATCTTTGCTGAAGATAAGTGGAAAATAAGTGTTAATGTCATATCTCTACTGAAATCAAAGTGAAAAAATTGTCATCTTTATTTGGTTTCTAGGAAGTGTGTGCTTGCACGCACATGACATCATCATGTCAGGAGCCAAGAAATGTGTGGACCCTTTTAGAACAGTGGTCCTCAAACCTGACGTGCTCCAGGATCATCTTGAAGGCTTGCTGAGGCGCAGGCCGCAGTGGGCTCTCTGGCGTCATTTTGGCGGGTCTGGAGAACACCTGTGTGTCTGCCTTTCTGACACATTTCCAGTAGGTGCCTCTGGTGCTGGTCGAGGGACCCCACTTTGAGAACCACTGCAGCAGAGGAGATGGTATTATTGAAATATACGTAGGTCTGTGATGTACTTTGGTGACGGCAGTTCATATTCAAATAATAATGTCATGTGTTGTTTGATCAATGAATAAACCCTATTAAGTAGTTCCTAAATGATCTATTAAGAATTGCTGTATTCAGCTCACAAACTAAAAGATTAATATTGAAAAATGATTTTTAAACAACCACTGAATAGCTTTGGACTTTCTAAATCTTTCTGTATCTACCAGGCACTTTTTGAGTTAAACAAGGAGAGAACTAATCCCCAGGGCTATTCATTCCTGAATATTCCGTAGGAATTGAGAAGCTTCCAACTTGTTTAAACTGAAACAGGGGATCTCATTAAAAACCTACCACACTCAGCATACAATATTAAAGGCGTTCTATTTGAATAATTAAATATTTACAGCTTATCAGTGAGAACATAGTGATGTGTCAAGGCAAGCAAAGTACCTACTCACTAAGGAAACAGAAGCGAAAAAGAGAGACAAAGTTGAACAAAAGATGTCATTTTAAATTGTGAAAGAAGAAATCTTATCTATGTTTTCCCAATAATTCACTTTTAGAAAAACCTCTCTTCATCTATTCAGTGATTGGCTGTAGGCAATATTAGATCTGAAATACCGCATGCCGCTGAGGTTGACCTAAACTCCGTTTCTAAAAAGAAACACTGTATCACATCCTCCCAGTTCTAAGGGAAATGTGTGTGTCAGTCCATAAAGTCCTCTATAGCTAAAGAAATGAGCATGAGCTCAACATGCAAAAGTCAGGGCATGAAACTGTGTGAAATGTTTCAATTATTTCTAGAATAGCATTTAACATGTTCTAGATCTAGCGCATTAAACACACAGCCAAGAAACCTTCCCAGCCTACGCTGTTTTTCATTTGGTTGTATTATGAGTGTATGAAACACATGTTGGGAATATATTTCATATTCTGCATTTGTGAAATATCAAATTTATATCAGCAGAAACCGCAAAGGCAGCCCAGGAGCTGCCCCCAGAGCAAGGCCGTTTTGCAATCAAGCTTTTAACACCATATTACCATTGTAAAGAACAAATCCCCTGGTTGAAATGAGGAAAATGACTTTCACAAATCGTGGCAATTTTCTCTGTATTTATTACACAGGACTCAAAACATACTCAGCAAGAGTTTGTCTCAAGTTTCTACTTTGTGTAACATGCACCATGCTGGAAGTGGGTATTACAAATAAAATTAATTCAACTGGGTTATTTTATTCCACTTCATAGCAGAGATATATTTTTGTGAGATTCTTGACGTTATTCCAACGTACCTAAGCGTTACGATTCTTCATGTTGTGTGTGTGCTACACTGTTTCAGTCGTGCCTGACTCTGTCACCGCTCGGACTGTAGCCCTCCAGGCTCCTCTGTCCATGGGACTTCCCAGGCGAGAATACTGGAGTGGGTTGCCATGCCATCCTCTGGGGGATTGTCCCAAATCAGGGATCGAACCCACGTCTTCTTATGTCTGGTGCATCAGCAGGCAGGTCTTAATCACTAGCGCCACCTGGGAAGCCCAATGCTGCTGCTGCTGCTAAGGCGCTTCAGTCGTGTCCGACTCTGTGCGACCCCAGAGACGGCAGCCCACCAGGCTCCCCCGTCCCTGGGATTCTCCAGGCAAGAACACTGGAGTGGGCTGCCATTTCCTCCTCCAATGCGCGAAAGTGAAAAAGGAAAGTGAAGCCGTTCAGTCGTGTCCGACTCCTAGCGACCCCAGGACTGCAGCCCACCGGGCTCCTCCGTCCCTGGGATTCTCCAGGCAAGAGCCCTGCAGTGGGTTGCCATTTCCTCCTCCAATGCATGAAAGTGAAACGTGGAAGTGAAGTCACTCAGTCGTCCAACTCTTAGTGATCCCACAGACTGCAGCCCACCAGGCTCCTCCCGCCATGGGATTCTCCAGGCAAAAGCACTGGAGTGGGGTGCCATTGCCTTATCCAGGGAAGCCCATTACATAAGTATAGTTGACATTATACTAACAATTAAGTTTTATTATAGTTATACATACGATGGATTTGTGTTACAGCAACATAATTTGTCTTATATCGAATTCTTCTCTAATCACAAGTACTTGTAAGTAAGAGGAGCTGGGTTCTACAATTTTATGGCCACGTTTACAAATCCTTTGTCATGTATTCACTTCCTTGACCTGACAGAGCTGCCCGGTTTAGCACACGTTTCATTTGCTTCGATTTCAGAGTTGAACCTAAAATATCCATCTAAGCTCCCACCGCACCGGTCCATGCACCGCTGTCTGCAGACATGAGCCATAGCTTGGGATTAAGCCACAAAAAGGAAACTGTTTGATGAGTCTGTCTCTGTTTCCTATACAGAGCGAGTCACTTAGCTTCTCTTCTCTTCCACTTTCTCATGTGGCCAATAGGGATGGTAGTAATATGCACCTCCTCGTTTTGTGTGAGGGTGTTTTGAACTGCTATTTGTGATGTGCTGACAATAACACAGTCATTGTAACCCTAGCGACCGCCTATGTATTGGGACCCTGCCTAGGGTGATCCCTGGTAGCATCACTCCGGGATGCTTCCTCTGGGCCTGCCTGAATGCCTGATGCACTACAGACGTACAGAGGGCTTCCCTGGTGGCACAGTGGATAGGGATCCACCTGCCAATGGTTTGATCCCTGGTTGGGGAAGATCCCATATGCTGTGGAGCAAGGGCCCCAGGGCCCCTGAGCGGGGATCACCGAGCCCGCTTGCTGGAACTACCGAAGCCGGAGGGCCGGGAGCCCGCGCTCTACAACGAGAGGCCAGGCAATGAGCAGCCCGCGCTTGCCAAACCAGAGAAAGCCCTTAAGCAACGAAGACCCAGCGCAACGCAGAACAGAAATGAATAAACTTACTGTTTAAAAAAGGCACGTAGAGTAAGTTAGTAGACAAAATAACGAAGTCTCTCCTTTGAGTCCGTTGTAACTTTTGTTTGGACCTCACAAGATATATTAATACTGTACTCTGTGTATTCTGTACTGTATTAAAATGCTCGTTCTCACGGTAGGATTCCCCTCTGCTACTTGGGGGCAGGGAGTTCGTCTTACTGTATTTGTGTTCCTTCCATGACAGAGGCCACTCCTAAAACATGGGATGTATCTGTTCTGAGCATGTGTGGAATGAATGAGAAGCAACAGCCGAGCCCAGAGAAACGAGAGGTGCTTGGCCTATCAGTTACTGGCTTTTAAAATTCATTTGTTACATCTTTCTAGGGTAGCTAGTCTGCGGATGACATTTTGCTGAATGTAATACAAGAATGCATCACAATCCCTTACTTCCAAAAAATTATAAATTAATAGGGAAGGCAGAATAACCCAAAATATTTATACACGGGTAAGAGCTGACTCACCAAACAGTATTATCGGAAAGGCTGGGAGATTCTAGTTGAGGAAGACATTGCTCCCGGGTCTGGGGGAGCCCAAAAGGCATCACAAATCTATACAGTTACCTTCTTGCTGCGCCACCTTTCAGAAAACAGCACTCACTAGATTTTTTTCCACTGGCTCTGTTAAATGGACATTTATTGTGTTTTATCATGAATTAAACTTGTGGCTGTCTCCACCCAGATGCACTAAACCACCTATGAATTCAAACTGGTGAAGTGAATTAAACAAAATTCATGGGCTTTTGGGGGGATTCTTACAGGCTGGCTTGGCTGCTAGTAGCTGTTGGTTGGATTTTGGGCTGCGTATTAGGAAGCCAAGGAATTAATGAAACTGTTTAACCTCTCGCACTTCAGCACTGAACAAAGCATTCCCACTCTCTGTACGCAAGTTGTGTTCCATGGCAAAGACTAACCACAGGGAAAGCATATTTGATGAAGAGCCAGGAGCAAACACCTCTAAATGCTGTATCTCCCATGAAGAAGGGCTTGATCATTTTGAATGTCCTGATCTGTTAAAAAAAAAAAATGCTAATCAGATAGGCATGTAGACTCAGCACTGGCTACTGGAACCCACTTTGGGGGTGTGTGCGTTTCCATTATATTTCTAGCAAGTAAACTTGGTAGAAATGGCTTGACCCAATTGTGACTGTACCTGGCAGGATGTGTTAGGGTTCACACATTTCTAATCAGAGTGGAGCACCCAGGGACCCATGCCAGCTGGGGCCTGAGGCGTCCTGCAATTAGCAGTGTCAGGCGTTCCCTCCTGCAAACAGTTACCTCACCTCACCTCCGAGCTCAGGGACGTGTTTGCACAGGACGGCCAGCCGGCTGGCCGCAGCCTGACGGCTTAGCCGGAATCCTGACTTCTGGTCTGGAAGTCATTTTCTACCACGTGCTCGTTTCAATAAATCTGCAAAATAACTTAACCAGGGAGACCCAGGGTGATTTTTCTCCTTTGGTTTTTCTCCCCACCCCCGCCCGGCTAAGCTGTAAAACTAAGTCGCCTTTATCACAAAAGTCTCCACTGTATAATCCAATTGACTCTCAGAGTCTGCTTTCACATGCGTCTCTCTTCCTGCGCCACTAAATCGGCTCAGCTGCTCTGGGTTTGGGTCTGGTGGGGGAGAGCGGCTTCATTTGTCGGATACTTTGTCACAAAATGTGGGGAAAGGGGCGACAATTTGGGGCATTAGCAGAGTTTGCTAGCTATAGAAGTTATCGCAGTAGCTTTTGTTTTCTTTTAATTTGGACTTTAGTCAGCTTTTCTAGGAAAAAACTATTGAGACCTAGATTTATTGTATCTTTTGTGTCATATTACATTATACGTAAACATATAAATTATACAGAAACACATATAAACATACTATGCATACAGGGTAGGACAGTATTAGCAGCAATAGTGGCTCAGATGGCAGAGTCTGCCCACAATGCAGACCTTGGTTGGATCCCTGGGTCGTGAAGATCCCCTGGAGAAGGGAATGGCAACCCACTCCAGTGTTCTTGCCTGGAGAAGCCCATGGACAGAGGGCCTGTCGAGCTGCAATCCATGGGGTTGCAAAGAGTCAGACACGACTGAGCGACTAACACACTCATAATGATATATATAATACTCTATTTATATAATGCAAATTATATATAAAACATTTCTACCCATTTCTACTTATATTATTCATTCTATAATGAATAATATATAATAGGTGTTATATTAATATATAAAATAATATTTATATAATATATAAGAAGTAGTCCTATAATGTAATATATAATTTATTTTATATACTATTTTAATAATGAAATTACTGTTTTATATATGTTGTTGTTCAGTTGCTCATTCATATCGGACTCTTTGTGACCCCATGGACTGCAGAACGCCAAGCTTTCCTGTCCTTCACCATCTCCCGAAGTTGCTCAAACTCACGTCGACTGAGACAGTGCTGCCATGTAACCATCTCATCCTCTTTCTTCCCCTCCTCCCACCTTCAATCTTTCCCAGCATCAGGGTCTTTTCAAGTGAGTCAGTTCTTCAAATCAGGTGGCCAAAGTATTGGAGCTTCAGCTTCAGCATTAGTGCTTCCAATGAATATTCAGGACTGATTTCCTATAGGATTGTCTTATTTGATCTCCTTGCAGTCCAAGGGACTCTCAAGAGTCTTCTCCAACACCACAGTTCAAAAGAATCAATTCTTCGATGCTCAGCATTCTTTATGGTCCAACTCTCACATCCGTATGTGACTACTGGAAAAACAATAGCTTTGACTAGACAGACCTTTGTCGGCAAAGTAATGTCTCTGCTTTTTGTATACTCTCCAGATTTGTCATAGCTTTTCTTCCAAGAATCAAGCGTCTTTTAATTTCACAGTTGCAGTCACCATCTGCAGTGATTTTTGAGCCCAAAAAGATAAAGTCTATCACTCTTTCCATTGTTTCCCCATCTATTTGCTATGAAGTAATGAAACTGGATGCCATGATCTTAGTTTATCAAATGCTAACTTTTAAGCCAACTTTTTCACTCTCCTCTTTCACCTTCATCAAGAGGCTCTTTAGTTCCTCTTCACTTTCTGCCATAAGGGTGGTGTCATCTGCATATCTGAGGTTATTGATATTTCTCTGGGCAATCTTGATTTCAGCTTGTGCTTCCTCCAGCCCAGCATTTCTCATGATATACTCTGCATATAAGTTAAATAAGCAAGGTGACAATATACAACCTTGATGTAATCCATTCCCAATTTGAAACCAGTCCATTGTTCCATGTCTGGTTCTAGCTGTTGCTTCTTGACCTGCATACAGATTTCTCAGGAGGCAGATCAGGTGGTGGTCTTGTATTCCCATCTCTTGAAGAATTTTCCACAGAGTCAAAGGCTTTAGTGTCATCAAGGAAGAAGAAGTAAATGTTTTTCTGGAATTGTCTTACTTTTTCTATGATCCAAAGGATGTTGGCAATTTGATCTCTGGTTCCTCTGCCTTTTCTAAATCCAGCTTGAACATCTGGAATGTCATGGTTCACATACTGTTGAAGCCTAGTTTGCAGAATTTGGAGCATTACTTTGCTAGCATGTGAGATGATGGCAATTGTGCAGCAGTCTGAACATTCTTTGGCATTGCTCTTCTTGAGACTGGAATAAAAATTGACCTTTTCCAGTCTTGTGGCCACTGATAAGTTTTCCAAATTTGCTGGCATACCAAGTGCAGCACTTTCACAGCATCATCTTTTAGGATTTGAAATAGCTCAACTGGAATTCCATCCCCTCCACTAGCTTTGTTCCTAGTGATGCTTCCTAAGGCCCACTTGACTTCCCATTCCAGGATGTCTAGCTCTAGGTGAGTGATCACACCATCGTGATTATTTGGGTTCATTAAGATCTTTTTTGTACAGTTCTTCTGTGTATTCATTCTTGCCACCTCTTCTTAATATCTTCTGCTTCTGTTAGGTCTGTACCATTTCTGTCCTTTTTTCTGCCCATCTTTGCATGAAATGTTCCCTTGGTGTCTCTAATTCTCCTGAAGAGATCTCTAGTCTTTCCCATTCTATTGTTTTCCTCTATTTCTTTGCACTGAACACTGAGGAAGTCGTTTTTATCTCTTCTTGCTATTCTTTGGAACTCTGCATTCAGATGGATATATCTTTCTTTTCTCCTTTGCCTTTAGCTTCTCTTCTTTTCTCAGCTATTTGTAAGGCCTCCTCAGATAGCTGTTTTGCCTTTTTTGCATTCATTTTTCTTGGGGATGGTCTTGATCACTGCCTCCTGTACAATGTCACGAACCTCCATCCATAGTTCTTCAGGCACTCTGTCTACCAGATCTAATCCCATGAATCTATTTGTCACTTCTACTGAATAATTGTAAAGAATTTGAATTAGGTCATACCTGAATGGTCTAGTGGTTTTCCCTACTTTCTTCAGTTTAAGTCTGAATTTTGCAATAAGGAGTCACTGATCTGACCCACAATCAGCTCCAGGTCTTGTTTTTGCTGATTTTATAGAGCTTCTCCATCTTCGGCTGCAAAGAAAACAATAAATCTGATTTCAGTACTGACCATCTGGTGATGTCTATGTGGAGAGTTGTCTCTTGTGTTGTAGGAAGAGGGTATTTGCTATGACCGGTGTGTTCTCTTGGAAAAATTCTGTTAACCTTTGGCCTGATTTATTTTGTATTCCAAGGCCAAATTTGCCTGTTACTCCATTTATCTCTTGAATACCTGATTTTGCATTCCAGTTCCCTAAGATGAGAAGGACTTTTTTTATTTTTTTTATGTTAGTTCTAGGTCTTGTAGATCTTCACAGAACCATTCAACTTCAGCTTCTTTGGCATTAGTGGTTAGGGTATGGACTTGGGTTAATGTAATATTGAATGGTTTGCCTTAGAAACAAACAGAGATCATTTTGTTGTTTTTGAGATTGTACTCAAGAACTTAAGTTCGGACTCTTGTTAACTATGATGGATACTCCATTTCTTGCCCACAGTAGTAGATTTAAATTAAATGTGCACATTCTTGTCCATTTTAGTTCAGTGATTCCTAAAATGTCAATATTCACTCTTGTCATCTGTTTGAACACCTCCGATTTACCTTGATTCGTGGACCTCACATTTCAGGTTTCTATGCTACAGTATTGTTCTTTATAGCATCAGACTTTATTTTCACACAAAAAATGTATTTGATATATATAATACACTATCTTATAAAATATGTGTAATATGCTATTTTAATAATGAGATTACTGAGTAGTTAGGTTAAAATGGAAACAGCACTGTTTAAATAGTTTGTGTGTATATTTTTGGAGGATGGTATACTTCTAAAGTCAATGACTATTTCATGTATATTTATGGGTGTTTGTGTTGTGCCTGTGCCACTTTTAACAGAGCAACACGAGATAACATGGCCCACCAGCAGTCTCTTACATGGATTCCGGTGGAAGAATTACAATCTGTCTTTAAGGAGAACTTTGATTTAACTTTTTGCAAATGATCCTTCCCTTCAACTAGCTTTTTCTTTGGTTGTCTATAGTATAAGCTGAGGGTGTTAGGATAAATTTTAAGGAACCTAGATTTTAATCCTCACCATATGACTAAGCAGCTGTATGGCTGGGTAAGACGTTGAATCTTTGTGGGTCTATGTTTCAATAAAATGGCAAATATCATAGTTGCCTTACTTCTTCACTTTTTTTTGGCTTGAGTAAATAAAATTATGTATGTGCTATATTTTGGTTCCATCCCTGGGTCGGGAGGATCCCATGGAGGAGGGCATGGCAACTCTCTCCAGCATTCTGGCCTAGAGAACCCCATGGACAGAGGAGCCTGGAGGGCTACAGTCCATGGGGTCGCAAGGAGTCGGACAGGACTGAAGCGACTTCGGAAACACGCACACTGTAATTTGAACAGTAGTACTGGACCTAGAGCGACACTGCTAACATTACTGTAATTATTACAACTACAGCCTCGGGGTCATTATCCTTTTCCTTCCTATGTCCCTCGTCTTGGTTTTCCTTTTTGTGTTTTACATCTTTATTAATCTGTCCCTGACTATTCATACCCTTTCCTTAAAGCTAAAGGTTGGTAAAATTTTCTGTAATAAGCTAGAAAGTAAATATTGTGACCTTTGAGAGCAATTGTCTCTGTTGTAAGTACTCAATTTGCCATCACTGCATGAGAGCAGCTAGAGAAAATAGTAAAAGAGAAAAAAAAGGTGTGCTTGTTCCAACAAAACTATATCTGGACACTGAAAATTTAATTTCATGTACATTTCATGTTATGGAATCTTGTCCCTTCAATGTTTTTTCAGCCATTTAAAAACATAAAAGAATGGTATGGGATTAAGAGATTAAAAACTACAATATTTATAAACAAATGAGCAGCTGGTCCGAGTGCGGTGGTGTTTACAATGAATTGATCACAGCCTGTTACAGATTTCTTTGTTCCTTCTACACTCCCACTGCTTCATTTGACTAGGAAAAATAAAATAAAATAAGCAAATGAGCAAAAAGGATATACTGTAGAACACGGGCAAATATAGCTGCCGTTTTGTAGTAACTTTAAATGGAGTATAATCTATAAAAATATTGAGCCCCTATACTGCACACCTAACACTAATATAACACTGTTAATTAACTATACTTCAATTAAAATATAAAAATTGATACCAAACCATCAAAAATATTAAAAGAAATTAGAGCATAAAGGAAGGCATTCTTAGCTTTTCTAAGGCTCTGCACAGGCTTCTCCTGCGGGCCAGTCTGCTGCCTTCCGCTGTAAGCAGAGACCTAACCTCACCACCATTCTCAGGTCAGGAGGCTGATCCTTGGCTTAGAGCAAGGGTGCTGGCAGTTGGACATACATTACGAAAGAGGTCACCCTAACTCCAGGTTTCACTAACTTGAGTTCCAGGAAGAAAAAGTAAATCAGTGTTTTAAACACGTATTCAATAATGTATATTTCTTTTGAATCACTGTTCCTGGGGCAGTAAGATTGCAAACTGCGAACTCTCCACTCCTCTGCAGCCATCTCACTGTATCAGCAGGCCACCGATGCTATAGTGTTTTAGAGGGAAAAGCTAAGCCGGAAGTCACTGAAATCCTCACTCTCTCTTGTTTCATATGCAGGCCAGCTGCTGTTCCCCTGAGTCCAATAATTTGCTCAAAAGGAGTGCAGAGCCATATTAGAACTCATAAGACCCAAGAAGGGGCTCTTTTCACTAAAATCATGGTTTTACTATAATTGTTCCTAAAAGCTCATCCAAAACCAAAACAGAACCAAAGAAACAGGCTCTGGGACTCTTCAATAATTCTAGTTTAAGATTCATGACCGAGTTAGTTCTTCCTCATGTTAGTTCAGTTCAGTTCAGTCACTCAGTTGTGTCCGACTCTTTGTGACCCCATGAACCGCAGCAGGCCAGGCCTCCCTGTCTATCACCAACTCCCAGAGTCTACCCAAAACCATGTCCATCGAGTCGGTGATACCATCCAGCCATCTCATCCTCTGTCGTCCCCTTCTTCTCCTGCCCTCAATCTTTCCTAGCATCAGGGTCTTTTCAAATGAGTTGGCTCTTCACATAAGGTGGCCAAAGTATTGGAGTTTCAGCTTTAACATCAGTCCTTCCAATGAGCACCCAGGACTGATCTCCTTTAGGGTGGACTGGTTGGATCTCCTTGCAGTCCGAGGGACTCTCAAGAGTCTTCTCCAACACCACAGTTCAAAAGCATTGATTCTTTGGTGCTCAGCTTTCTTCACAGTCCAACTCTCACATACATGACCACTGGAAAGAACATAGCCTTGACCAAATGGACCTTTGTTGGCAAAGTCATGTCTCTGCTTCTTAATATGCTGTCTAGGCTGGTCATAACTCTCCTTCCAAGGAGTAAGCATCTTTTAATTTCATGGCTGCAATCACCATCTGCAGTGATTTTAGAACCCCCCAAAATGAAGTCTGACACTGTTTCCACTGTTTCCCCATCTATTTCCCATTAAGTTATGGGACCAGATGCCATGATCTCAGTTTTCTGAATGTTGAGCTTTAAGCCAACTTTTTCACTCTCCTCTTTCACTTTCCTCGAGAGGCTTTTTAGTTCCTCTTCACTTTCTGCCATAAGGGTGGTGTCATCTGCATATCTGAGGTTATTGATATTTCTCCCAGCAATCTTGATTCCAGCTTGTGCTTCTTCCAGCCCGGTGTCTCTCATGATGTCCTCTGCATATAAGTTAACTAAACAGGGTGACAACATACAGTAATACATGACAATAGTGCTATGTGGTTGATGCTTTTGAACTGTGGTGTTGGAGAAGACTCTTGAGAGTCCCTTGGCCTGCAAGGAGATCCAATCAGTCCATCCTAAAGGAGATCAGTCCTGGGTGTTCACCAGAAGGAATGATGTTGAAGCTGAAGCTCCAATACTTTGGCCACCTGATGCAAAAAGCCAACTCATTGGAAAAGACCCTGATGCTGGGAAAGAGGGAGGGCAGGAGGAGAAGGGGACGACAGAGGATGAGATGGGTGGATGGCATTACCTTCTCAGTGGACATGAATCTGAGCAAACTCTGGGAGATAGTGGAGGACAGAGGAGCCTGGCATGCTCAGCCCAGGGGTCGCCAAGAGGCAGACGCAACTTAGTGACCGAACAACAACAAACAAAGAGCTATGTGAGGAAAAGCACAGAGTATACTGAGCATCCCCAGGTTCCAGGGAAAGTTTACGACAAGCCAGTGTTGAGTAGCGGCTGGATCTGACCGCTCTTTCTGTTTAGATCATAGGCATTTTTCGTGGACTGCTAAAAATCTTTCGGTTATTATCTTCAGAACATTTGCACCAGCAGACATGGCACATAGGAGTTTCTTTCTTGATTTGGCCATTCAAGCCTGGGACCAGGTCTCACCAAAGGCTCCCGGCTTCACCATCGCCTAGGGCCACATTTAAAATCCTGCAGTTTCTCACTCACATGCAAACAGACACGGGAATGGAAAGGCGGCGCATATATTACCCACATCTGTCTGCTACAAATGCTGCTCAGTTTCATGCTTTTAGGACAAATTCCAGGCAAAGGGCCACTGGGAGAGGCCTCGTTTCTCAGCAGTCTGTGACCGACTCTGTCAGTCGGGCGGCAGAGTGATTTCTTTCATAAGGGCTGTCCAGGCCATGGAAACACACCCATGCTCTGGGGCCTGGGATCCCTGGAGGGAAGGGACTGTGTTCTGCATTGTACTCCAAGTGGGGCTGCCCTGGGATCAGACGCCTTCAGACCTGGAAAGCCGTGAGACAGGAATATATCGAAGATGGACTTTATCATTTGGTTCGGTCGTGGCGTGGATAGAATCCGCCTCTCTTACTCCAGTTCTCTTTTCCCCGTGGTATAAACTAGAAGGAGTGTGTTTGCACTTGGGTATCAACGCTAAAGAAACAAGCATCCCAGAGTTGGAGCCAGTAGTGAAAGAGGATGGAAAAACAAGCCTTCTTTAGAGAAGAAATGGAAAGATGTCATTTATATGCACAGATTAAATTAGCAAAAAAATATAGGCTCATGCAAGATCCCTGCTGGGTTTCTTTATGCATCTAATGGAAAAATTGTTACTGGTCCAGGATTTTATTATTATTATTATTATTTGAAATGCCACCTTAGGAAAAAAAGAAAAAAAAATCTTTCCATTTGATACCCACCTTACTAGGAGAGGCTCGGTACAAAAATAAATAGTTGAAAATGTGCTGTGACTGAAATAGTGTTAGCCAAATTAATGCTAAATTTCCATCTGGTCCTCAGCATGCTACCACCCAGAAATATTTTCTGGATCCCGTTTCTGCCCAGCTTTTTTTGTCTTTTTTCCTTCTTTCTAGTTTCTGGTTATGATTCTCTCCCTTTGGTGATCTCCTGCTGCAAGATTGGTTGCTTGGTTATGGGATTGTTACAAGGCAAAAGCCTTCCTCTGTAGCATCTTTAGGTAGACCTCTGTGCTTGTTTAGTCACAGTCATGTCTGATTCTTTGCAAGCCCATGGACTGTGGCCCACCAGGCTCCTCTGTCCATGGGGATTCTCCAGGCAAGAATACTGGAGTGGGTTGCCATGTCCTCCTCCAGGGTATCTTCCCAACCCAGGGATTGAACCCAGGTCTCCTGCATTGCAGGCAGATTCTTTCCTGTCTGAGCCACCAGGGAAGCCCATCATCTCATCTCTAGGAGGCAAATACATTATCATATGATTCCACTTGAAGGGCACACCTCTAAAGGTGGTCTTTCCCCCAGGAGGTTTCTGGACATTTTAGCTGATTCATTCCTGGCTGGGACATAAGGAAGCAGAGCCTTGGACGGCATAGCACATTTCCCTCTGCATTTTTCATCATGGGCTGCTGTGGTGGCTCAGCTGGTAAAGAATCTGTCTGCAATGCAGGAGACCTGGGTTCGATCCCTGGATTGGGAGGATCCCCTGGAGAAGAGAAAGGCTACCCACTCCAGTGTTCTGGCCTGGAGAATTCCATGGACTTTATAGTCCATAGAGTCTCAAAGAGTCGGACATGACGGAGCGCCTTTCACACATTTCATTCTCTACAAGTTGTCTTGATTCTGATTTTAATGCATAAACACATGTGGAACCAAATACTGCCCCAAATGGAAAAACTGGACAAAATATAGCAGCAAAACTGTAGAATATTTTCATGTTTTGAAATATTCTTGTTTCTGACAGTTCCCAAAGCCTTGGTACATTGAAGACTTCTGTCAATGATCCAAGCTTCTTTGGAATGAATTAAATCCTTACTGTTTCAAGGGGTGGGAATAAAAACAGAGGAGAATTCCCAAAGTCTAGACCCTCTTCCAATTTTAATTATGAATCCATTCTATGAGTTTTAATTATGAACCCATTCTACAAGTCATATAACTCTCCGAGTCTTTAGTTCTTTGTTTTTTTAAAAAAAATGCAAGTAATAATCATTGTCCTGCCAATGTCCTGGTTATACTGAAGCAGATTCTTGACTAGCTGCAAATAACCTTTGGGAGCATTAAAAATGATCTATAATTACAGGACTTCTTTTTGCCACGAAGCTCAGCACAAATTATTTTATAGCTTAACAAATTTGTCATTTGAAAATTCAAACTAAAGTACATGGGGTATCTCTTCTATGCTAGCCATCATGCTTGGCAATTTATAAATCTCGTCTCAAACCCTCATAAATTCCTTGGGAGTTATGCATTTTGTCCTCAGTTTATCAGTGGAAGAAGGGAATCTCAAAGAGCTGAAATGACTTCTCTGTGACTGTGTTCCTGACAAATAGTGAAGTGGCATCTGACCCCAGAGCTGGCCGGTCGCAAACAGTGGGTGCTGAGCAGCCACCACCTGGTACAGGCACATGCTGCTGGAGCAAGGGCGTCGTGTTTCGGTTCGCTTTATGCCAGTTTAAGGGTTTCAAAAGAAACTCATAAGATGGAGGGGCCTCTCTCTACTGGACCTGAAGTAAGGTAGGATCTGGAACTGGGGGGGCTCAGGACCTGTCCCCTGTGGGCCTCAGCTGCATAGTCCAGACCAGGGGTCCACGAACGTCTTGGCATCAGGGGCTGGTTTCGTGGTAGACAGTTTTTCCAAGGACCAGGGATGTGGTGGGGGCGGGGGAAGATTCCGGAATGATTCAAGCACACATCATTCATTGAGCACTTTGTTCCTATTCTTACTACATCAGCTCCACCTCAGACCATCAGGCATCAGACTTCAGAGGCTGGGGACCCCTGGTCTAGGAGAATTGCTCAGGGGCAGCGTGTGTCATGTTAATAGATAATGAAAGTACAATGCTAAAAGCACATTGATCTGCTCTACTTACAGTTTTTTAGTGTGTTGGCATACCTACTGAAACCTTCACTTTTCTTACTAATTGTTGGGCTTTATACTAGGTGCTGCAGAGCAAACTAAGCGTGGTCTCTCTTCTCACAGATCTGAGAGTCCAGGTGATGGACTGGTGATAGGAGGCTTTTGCTCATTCGGAAGACAAGACTGTTGCTAGTCTAGGATAGTAACGAGGGCTCGGGGAAGAAGTGGGTTCCTAGAAGAGATATTTGGAAGGCAAAAGCCAGTAGGCATTGCCTATGGTTTCAGTACAGCAGGGCAGGGACAAGGGAAGGGAGGGGTGTCCAAGATGACTGACAAATGTAAGGCCTGTAGATCAGAAAAAGGCCTCTGGAGGACGGTGGCAATTTCTCTGTCAGAGAATAGCAGTGAGGATTATGGTAACAAAACGGGAGATTTATCCAAATTTGGTGACACATATGGAAATTCCATATTCGCATTCAGTAGGTGCTAGGTTACTTCTCCCATAGACCATGTATTCTCAACAAACAAACAGGTCTTCCTATTTACTCCAGGGGGGCCTGGCGTGCTGCAGTCTATGGGGTCGCAAAGAATTGGACACGACTCGGAGGCTGAAGAGCAACAACACAAATCACACGTATATGTACTTACTGGAAATTTCCCCACCAGCACCCGCCCTCCACACTGCATTAGCAGGAGCAGAAATAGCTGAGCTGACTTCATTCTCTGACCCCTTGCCCCGGGTAAGCGTTCAGTCAAAGGTGCTAACGAGTTAGAGACATGGCCTGGACACAAGAGACGGAAGGAGAAGGACAAGGAGGGGAGCAGAAATCAAAGACTCGGCGTCCTACTCCTTACCTGGGATTGACATTTTGCTTGTATTTATAAAGATTTATTTTAAAGAGACAGTGGAAGAAATAATAAAAGAAGGTTGCCAATACTGTGCAATGAGTAAAGAATTCTTACTGAATCTCTAGCCACTTGTCTTCTAGCCTGTCCCTTGCAATATCATTTTTTACTAACGTTGACTTGCTTGTGTTTATTATTAGACAAGGATCTTAGTGGTCAATGGCTGGAGCCGTGGCAATCTGTAGAAGAGGGTATCATCTTGGGAATTAAGATTTCATTGGAAAATATCCCATAAAGCTCTTGACTTCCAGAACCAACAGGACAATGGAGGAAAATGCTTAGCTCTTGAAAGGACCGTGAAGGGCTACAGTCGAGTTGAACATGTAGACGAAGGAAATGGTAACTGAAGGGACAAGGTAAATCGTTTAGCTCTGAAAATTTGTTAATCTCTCACAAGACTTCCCAGTGAAAGGCCACAGAACATCAAACTAAAATAGATTTCATCACTTTGAATCCCATAATGAAAACATTAGTCATAGGTTAAGGTATAAGAATCTGGAACTGAACAACCAGCGACTTCCCTGAAGGTCCAGTGGTTAAGACTCTCTGCCTCCACTGCAGGGACACAGGGTCGATCCCTGGTCGGAGAATTAAGATGCTGCATGCTGCACAGCCATGATAATGAGGATAAAGAGAAACCAAACTTGGACTTGAGGTTCACAGCAATTGCCTACCAATCATACTCCTTCCCACACTTCTCTATCTTATTTTTAAATTTTACTTATTTTATTTATTATTGTTATCTAACTTCAGTTACTAGTTTAGTTTCTGTCTTTTTTATTTCATCAGTTCTCCTAACCGAGAAAGCAAAAGTTAATAATTGAAAATTAAATCTGGATTATTTCACATACCTACATTTACCTTTGGACACACATTCGTGAGGCTTTGAGGTTTAGGGTAGGGCTGAATGTTTCATGTTTCCAGGGTGGGTCAGGAATAACTGAGATGAACAATTGAGTTGAGAAAGAAACGTGATTTTTCTCTACAGAATTTAAATTAAATTAGAAAGCTACTTCTCAGGTAGGATGTGAGCACGGTGCCTTCAGGTACCGGTGCTGAGAGAGGCTGAGTGTCACAGGGAAGAAGCCCTTCCTAACTCAGCCTGGTGGGTCCACCAGAGCCACGGGGTGGAGATGTGAGTCTGCAGATAAGCTCCCCTGTTGCCCGAACACCCACAAAGAAACATTCAATGGTCTCACTAATAGATCCTGAAACCACAGAGCTGGGGAGTTAGTCAAAAGGCCCTTTAGCAAGTTTAAATTGAGGGAGGGACTGCAACCTTTTCACACATTCCTCGGGTTACAAGCTGACGCAAAACTGACATTTATGTTCCTCTAAAGAGGTCTTATTATCACTAGCTTGGTATCAGCCAACCGACAGAAAAGTGAAATTCACCTTCTGAATTACCTAGCAGCTACTTTTCAACACTTAATCTTTTGCATTTCCTTTGGCCCCAGTGAAATGAGCAAGAACTGGATCATTGGACTAGCTGGCTTCTGCATCAGTATATCTATCGCTCAGGGAATAGAAGTGAAGGACACGAAACAATTAAAAGGCCAAGATTTCTGTCTTCTTCAGCAATGATGACTAAGCACTATGGCAAACCTGGGTTAACTGGGCCAGCATTTCAATGATCCACCCTGATCTGCAGTTTTCAAAATGCATTGGAATATACTCAAGATATTTTTCTGCAATAAACTACTGATGCTTAGTGGAAAAAATACATGGATTTTTATAAGGTTTTAGAAGCTTCATCTTACATTCAATGGCAACATAGAACTTGATATTTTTATGTGATTTTGGTTCTTCTTGGTTCCAAGTGAGGGTACTGGCTCTCTCTTAAAATTCCAATATGAGTAGTAGGCCAAGAAGGTTATTTACAGCCCAGCTCTGACTATGTTTACACTCAGACTTCTGTCAGAGGAAATTTTCTAGAAATTTCCATGCCACACCTTCTCTGGACCCTGGGGATAAGAGAGAAGGTTTTAATGGTAAACTGGAACATATCCATGATTTGAAGGAGAATTGTATATTTGATGATTAAATATTGCATTCTTTACACAGACACACACACAGATAAATACACGCATGCTTTGCCCTGGCAACATGTCTAGTATCAATGTGGGTACAGTATAGTGACATTACTTATTTTTGAAGTTGTAAACGATAGCAAAATAATTATTCCTCTTTGAATAACTCTAAAATAATTGTCTTTCTCTCTGTCTAAATAATAATGCCCCTCTTGTTTGTGTCCTGAGTACATTTTTAATCTTTTCTTTCACTGTCCCTTTTTTGAGTTTTTTCTGACTTGTTCACAGAGTTCCTCCATTCTCTAATGAAGACTGAATGACAGACAACCGCTACCTTGCTTTGGACACTGGGGAAAATCACTGAAATGCACGGTGGATATGCAATTATTAAGTGTGATTGTGTCCACACGTCAGCATTTTGAAATGATGTGATCATTTAAAATCCTGGACAGTGTACTAAAATCCAGACATACTCAATCAGATGACCAACTATGTTAACTCTGTACCTGTCCTTTTGGTTCCATATGGGGACACTTCTGCCTCAAGTGTGACGTATCCCAGAGCTTTCTTAGAGTAGCAATGCACTGGTGTGCGACAACTCAAAAGCGACATGCAGGATTCCTGGGCATCAAAGAAGTCCTTAAAATGTTTTAAGACCTAGGTCATATGGAAATCAAAATCTAAAATCAGCAAATTGTCGAGTAAAATCCAAGAAGTGAGAACTGAACTCCCACATTATCATTCCAGCGTTAGCTATTGCACAATAAAAATAAACCCAGTTTTAAAAAAATGTATTTTGAGGGTAATATTTATGTAGTGTTGGCTTTGGGTTTCTTTTCAGCATTTAGTTTATCTGTAACTTAGTCTAGATAGAAATGTTGAAGGAAAATAGTGTATTTCTTTAATGACACGATTTAAATACACAACGTCACATGGGTCATGCTGACATATATTCTTTCACTGACTCCATGAAATCTGAAAATGAAATGAGCATAGTTGATTTACAGGTAGACTCTGTCTTTCATTGTTGTTGTTTGGTTGCTGAGTCATGTCTGTCTCTTTGCGACCCCATGGACTGTAGCCTGCCAGGCTCCTCTGTCCATGGGGTTTCCAAGGCAAGAATACTGGAGTGGGTTGCCTTTTCCAAGACTCTTTCTTTAAGAGCAGGGGGATAAGAAAGCTGTGGTACATATACACAATGGAATATTACTCAGCATTAAAAAAAAATTCATTTGAATCAGTTCTACTCAGGTGGACGGAACTGGAGCCTATTATCCAGAGTGAAGTAAGCCAGAAGGAAAAACAAAAATACAGTATACTAACGCATATATATGGAATTTAGAAAGATGGTAACGAGAACCCTGCACGCGAGACAGAAAAAGGAACGCAGATGTATAGAACAGACTCGTGGACTCTATGGATGAGGGCAAGGGTGGGATGATATGGGAGAATGGCATTGAAATATGTTTATTATCATATGTGAAATCAATTGCCAGCCCAGGGTTGATGCTCGGGGCTGATGCACCGAGATTTCCCAGGGGGAGGGAATAGGGAGGGAGGAGGGGGGGGGGGTTCTGGAGGGGGAGCATATGTAAACCCATGGCGGTTTCATGTCATTGTATGGCAAAACCAACACAATAAAGTAAATAAAATAAAATAAAAAAAAAAGAGCAGGGGGAGAAAAGGGAAGCTATTAACCTTTTAGGCATCTCTTCCGAGTGTCTTCTAGTTACTTTCCTACAACAGAACATTACAATTCCTATTCCATCAGTGATGTTCTTGCTCTAATGCTTTATTCTGTGTTGTTTTTCTCTACAAGTACAACCTCCATCTCTGGGCTGTAACAGGTCACTTTGGGAAGAGATTGAGGGTCGGAGATGTTTTTAATTGGACGAGGGAAAGGTGGTTTCAATTTAATGAATCAGCTTCATTTTTACACATTTTTCCTTCTCAAAGTTGACATTCAAAATGAGTTTGGTTTTAGCCACACACTTATCTTCTAACCCTTTCCTCACACCTGCCAGGGAGCAGATAAAGGTGTGAGAAATTGGCCATGCAGCTTTAACAAATGGTTCCGGTAATAGGCATCAAACAGCGTCGTGATTGATTGTAAGAAAGAAAAATAGGACTGCTTTCATTTTAATGTTTGAGCCCTGGCAATATATTTGGCTTGCCCTACACCTCTCTTGTCAGTATTTTTTTTGTAGCATTTAGTTCTGTGAAGAAGACAATACATTCCTACTAGGAGTTTAGGTTTTAAGAGTCATTGTTTTTATGAGTAATGCTTGGGGAAAAAAAAACAAAACAAAACATAGTTCATAGTTCAAACCAAGTCATTTGTGCAGGCTTAGTAGCTCAGTAGTGTCTGACTCTGCAACTCTATGGACTGTAGCCTGGCAAATTCCTTTGTCCGTGGAATTCTACAGGCAAGAATACTAGAGAGGGTTGCCATTTCCTTCTCCAGGGAATCTTCTCCACACAAGGATCAAACCAAGGTCTCTTGCATTGCAGGCGGATTCTTTAGCATCTGAGCCACTCCAGAAGCCCTAGTCATTACTACGATGCTAACATGACCAAAGACTCTGCTGGCCCTTTCAAAGTTTTTAATTTGAGGATGATCTTTAAAATGACTTACAAAGTAATTTCAACAGATTTGTTAACATGTTTAGAAAGCAACCCAATATTTTTTCTATTTTATTGGGTGAACTACACGGTGAAAAATAACCCACCGTGCCAGTGACTTTCCTGCAATAACCTAAAGAGCTCGAGAGGCAAGTGTTACAGCCCCAGTCTCGAATCCAATTCTGATGGTAAGTTTATGCATTTTTGTGAGAGGAGTGTAGGGAAAACAAATAGATGTCACACCATGGAGAGGTCCTCCTTCCCTAGCGATCTGTGAATTTCGTTTTGAGCTACCATCACTTATCTGCATCTGTTATGGCAGCTCAGAAATTGTGTGAACGCTGTGTGTGTATCCAGGAGAAGGCCACCGTGCACACAGACACACAGCAACAGCGATCTCTACCGCTGTACCTGTTTCACATTAATCTGTTGAACTGAATCCTGCCTTTGTAATTTTCACACTTTGTTCTATATTTCCAAGATGATCTGCAAGGTTAAGAAGCAAGGGGAGCTAACTGCAGGGGCGGCAGGGGCAGAACTTTTGTAGAAGCATGGGTTTGAGAGAGGAACTCGGCCTCTATGAAGGGGACTTGTGTGTCGAAGCGGGCGTCTCCAAGGTGGAGAACAGGGGTGAACAGCGCGACAGGAAGAAGACAGAATGTGTGCTCAGGCTCCCCACATTTATAAATGAGTAAGTGAATGTTTGTTCATATTTAATATATGACTGAATACGAAAGTCTTCCCATATCACATGTCACTGATGGTTATAATATATAGATCGGCATGAGGGCAGGGGGCTTTCCTGGTGGCCAATGGTAAGAAATATGCCTGCAGTACAGGATACTTAGGTTCAATCCCTGGGACAAGAATATCCCCTGGAGAGGGAAATGGCAACCCACTCCCGTACTCTTTCCTGGAGAATTCCATGGACAGAGGAGCCTGGCGGGCTATAGTCCATGGCGTCTCAAAGAGTCAGACATGATTTAGCAACTAAACAACATCTACAAGAAGGTATAGCAGGCAATCACAGGTCCTGTGCAAAACATGTCCTAGGGCAAGAGTTTGGGTTCCTCAGAGAAAAAGTCTTATCGCCCACCTTCTGTCCTGAGGACACAGCAAAATGGACAGAGTCTCAGGAACATGGAAAATATGTTCTGCAGCAGACAACTGGCTTAAAAGACACCTGCACACGTGTGCAAATATCGGCTGGCCAGTGATGACACGCTGGGTGTGTGGGATGAGGGATGCTGTGGGAAGGAAGGTGTGGCCCATCAGTAGAGCCCTGTGCGAAATGTAAGTACGACCTGTGTGGACAAAACGGGAAGTAGCACCACTGGAGAGGAATGGGGCAAAGAACACATGTTCTCCACACGCTCAAGGGTGTGCAAGGGGGTACTGAGCTGAGAAGAGACCTGATCTGCCTTCTAAACGCAAGTAACTCTGAATATGGTGTGACCGGCGGACTCTAGGGGACAGCAGGAGGCTGACCGCCCAGCTGCCTACTGCCGTAAGACGAGCTGGTTGACAGAGGGGGGCCAGGGAGACCGCTGTGATGCTGAGGGGACTGATTTTAGAAACAGGAAGTCTTGAAGGTTGAGTAAAAAGGAAAAAGAAAATTATTGGTGGAGAGGATACGGTTTGTGACATTAATAAAGAAGGAAGAGTCTCCATGATTTCAGAACAAAGGGCCGGTTACACGTGCGTTTACAGATGTGGTCACAGGTGAGGGAGGAGCCCTGGGAGCAGGCAGTGCGTCAGAGACCACAAGGCGGGGGCGCCAAGCCAGTGTTGACCTAGGGTCATCTGAGGGAACTAGGCTTGGGATGGAAACGCTGCAGTCGTCTGTGTGTGGATGGAAGGCCGTGAGCACGCAGAAGATCAATCAAGACGCACCTCAGAGACCCTGAGCGTTCGTCCCAGACAATGTCCACGAAGAGAACGCTGCAACACAGCGAGTCACAGGAACTTTCTGGCTTCTTAGTGCATAGAAACGTTATGGCTAAAGTCTGTCGAGTCTGCAACGCCTTATGTCTAAAAATACAGTGTTCCTATCTTAAATAAAAAGGACTCTAGGGTGTCGCTGGTGGTCCAGTGGTTAAGAATCTGCTGCCAATGCAGGGGACACTGGTTCGATCCCTGGCCCAGGAGGATCCCACGTGCTGTGAGGTGGCTAAGCCTGAGAGCGGCAACTCCCGAAGCCCCGGGGCCTAGAGCCCAGGCCCCACGGCCAGGGAAGCAACAGCAACGAGAAGCCCAGGGCCTCAGCTGGGGAGGGCCCCACTCGCTGCAACTAGAGGAGGCCTGCATGCAGCAGGAACGCTTGGTGCAGCCCAAAATAAATGCAGACTTTTTTGTTGTAATAACCATAAAAAAAAAAAAAAATTCATTTGAATCAGTTCTACTCAGGTGGACGGAACTGGAGCCTATTATCCAGAGTGAAGTAAGCCAGAAGGAAAAACAACAATACAGTATACTAACGCATATATATGGAATTTAGAAAGATGGTAACGAGAACCCTGCATGCGAGACAGCAAAAGGAACGCAGATGTATAGAACAGACTCGTGGACTCTGTGGATGAGGGCAAGAGTGGGATGATATGGGAGAATGACATTGAAACATGTTAATTATCATATGTGAAATCAATCGCCAGCCCAGGGTTGATGCTCAGGGCTGATGCACCGAGATTTCCCAGGGGGAGGGAATAGGGAGGGAGGAGGGAGGGGGGTTCTGGAGGGGGAGCATATATAAACTCATGGCGATTTCATGTCATTGTAGGGCAAAACCAATAAAAAGAAAAAAGAAAAGAAAAATATTGCTCAAAACTGCTAACCACCATCTGACCGTGCAGGGTTGCCACAAACTTTCAATTTTGCAAAAAGCTGCAATGAAGTAAGGCGTGACAAAATGACGACGACCTGGAGAGAAATACAATGTCTGACTGAGTGATAGGCTGCTCTGTCGCCAAGAGGTCTGAGAGGACCTGCCCGTTCACAGAAGCGCTGAATCCTCTTATTAGCAGGACCCCTGCAGAGCATCTGCGTTCAGAGGCAGAGAACTTTTCACAGGTGACGACAGACACCATCACTTTGCTCTCATTAAACACATTATTTGTAGTCTAGCTAATACTAGAGAACAAAAAGATTTTAGGTGTGAGCTGCTAATACTAAAAGTATAAACTTTTTAGAGAGTTCTATCATATTCTGCTTACATATATATATTTTTTCATTTTGAGTGTATTTAACATGGTCTTTGCAAATAAATGGGACTTCCCAGGTGGCACTGAGGGGTAAAGAACCTGCCTGCCAATGCAGGAGACATAACAGACTCAGGTTTGATCCCTGGGTCAGGAAGATCCCTTGGAGGAATAATACTCAAATATTCTTGCCTGGAGAA
This sequence comes from Antilocapra americana, assembly GCA_007570785.1. Lineage (NCBI taxonomy): Eukaryota > Metazoa > Chordata > Mammalia > Artiodactyla > Antilocapridae > Antilocapra > Antilocapra americana. Next base: position 3,146,401 of record ML663574.1, read on the forward strand.
TCCCATGAACAGAGGAACTTGGCGGGCTACAGTCCATAGGGTTGCAAAGAGCCAGAGACGACTGAAGCAAATAAATACAGATATCTTTATATTTTAATTAACAAAAACAAAAACATGGGCTTCCCTGGTGACTAGTTGTAAAGAATCCGCCTGACCTGGGTTCAATCCCTGGGTCAGGAAAATCCCCTGGAGCAGGAAATGGCAACCCACTCTGGTATTCTTGCCTGGAGAATCCAATGGACAGAGGAGCCTGGCGGGCTACAGCCCACGGGGTTGCAAAGAGTTGAACAAGAGTTAGTCAGTAAACGACAACAAATAAAAATGTATTGAAAATAATCCTAAAGTGTATTATTGACAGAGGTATGTCACTGGGGTATGAAGTCACAAATACAGAAAATAGAGGCTGTGGGGGCAGGAGGCGGTATTTGAAGTTCAATTAAAAAATAAATAAATAAAAGCAAAGAATTTAACTTTTGAAAGTAAAGGAAATCAATTCAAATAAGTCTTTTAAGACCTGCTAGAGACTTCATATTTAATCTCATCCAGAATGGGGAGACAGTGGAGAGTTTGAAGAAATGGCTGATAGGAACGCATTTGGGCTTTGACAATATTTCTCTCCTGGAGGGAAGTTTTGAGGCTTTTATGGTAATAGAGGAGAGAGGAGAGAAAACAGAGGGAAGAGAGTCAGAGAGAGAGAATGGTGATGAGAAGGACTGGAATTTGGAAAATAAATCATATTTGGAAAGGAAAGGGTGGATTAAAGAGACTTTAATGATAAAAGTCTTTAAAAAGACTTTAGATGATAGAGGTGATTTTTTTTAAGATAAATATAATCAAGAAAGAGAATAATTTGACAGGAAGCTGTGGAAGAGGTAGGGAAGAGGGAAATGACTCATTTATTTTGGATCCATGCAGTTCAGAATTCCTGTGGCCAACCCCAGTTGTTTTATAACCAGCAGTCCGTTTTTGGAGGGTACATCTAAGGCCCCAGAGAGATTCTAGTATAGAAATGTTGGATTCATTAGTTTAATCCAAAAGATTGCATTCAGATCCTATCCTGAAAGTTGGTATATATCTTTCCTGTTCACGTTTCATATGTTTCCGCACACCTATATCCAAAAAGAATAATAGTAATGTTTTGATTTTTAAAATAGTTTACATAAGTGGCACCATGTATGTGTATACTTGTTTGTACTTGATACCAGGCTGACATATTGATCAAACTCAGATTTGGCAAACCATGGCTCAGCGGACCCAAATGTAGTCCACACCCATTTTATGCAACCCCAGTGGCTCAGACAGTACAGAACCTGCCTGCAAAGCTGGAGACCCAGGTTTGACCTCTGGGTCAGGAAGAGCCCCTCGAGAAGGAAATGGCAACCCACTCCAGTATTCTTGCCTTATGGACAGAGAAGCCTGGTGGGCTGCAGTTCATGGGGTTGTTGAGAGTTGGACACGATTGAGCGACTGAACTGAACTGAACATAATATTCTCAACTTATACCATGGCTTGCAAAGTCCAAAAAAGTAAACTTGATTTAGCTAATTCATTCATTTTGACAATTATTATTTTTTAATTTTGTAAGTACAATACAATTTATGTATTAATTTATAAATTAAATTCCATTGTTTTATAATTTTGCTATTAGAAGCAATATTTAAAAGCTATCTTTATGAGAGTGCCTTCATAGACATGGATGAAATTTTCTCTGGGTATGAACCTAACTGTGGCATTGTTAGCTTAGAGTTTGAATGTATCTTCAGCCTTACTACATATTGCCTACAAGGAGGTTTGGCCAAGCCTAGTCAGCAGTGTGAGGATTTTTAGCCAGCACCCTAACCAGTATCCTTCCCAACTGTTAATTTCTTAAATTTTCTCCAGTGTACTTATCTTACCAACATATATTTTTATCTGAACCATGAATGACTTGGAAACATGTCTTCCAGTTTCTAAAATCTGTTGTCAAACCTATCATTCTCTTTCTAATGGACCAACATTTTGATTAAATATTGATCTGAACAAGACTGGCATACAGACACCTAGGACACAGTACACAGTCCAGTTTCATAAATGCTCCGTTTATAAAGCATCTGCATTTCATAAATGCATCGTGTCCTGTGCTACAAGCAATTGCATCGATGGTTTACGATGCTGATCTCTCTCATCTGCCTTTCAAATGATTTGTTACTGCTGCGCAAAGGCATACCTACTTTCACAGTAAGTTTCTCCTTGGTCTTCCTTCAGTAATTGCTTTAAACATTTGAGCCTATATTTTTACACATGCATAGAGTTAATACTTCTTTAACTTCATGATAAACTGCTCTGTTATCATTAAATCATGACTCTCTATTTACCCCAAATTCTACTTATTGATGGTGACATTCCAGCTTTCTTTTGGTTGTTAATTTCCATTTATATTTAAACTTGTGTCTTTATTTTCTATCAGGTGTTTTCCATCTTCCTATGACAGGATGCTTGATGCCTGCCTCTCAGAGACTGTAAATGGGGAGGTCACTTGATTACTCCAGTTTAAAATCAGTTCTTTTGCAGAAGAGTTGTTTGTAGGTAAAGCATTTGTTGATATGCTTAAAGATACGTAAATCATCATACTATGCATTTTCTATTTACCATCATTCTTGTTTTGTTTTCTTCTCTTTCTTGGCTTTTGAAAGTAAGCTCATTTTACTCCCCTAATTCTCTTGAATGTACTCTTCTCCTTTTCATTCTTAAGTGCCTGCTCTTATGTTTTAAAAATAACGAATAGGCTGTGTCTATAGAATATAGATTTACAAAATTGAGCCATTAAGACAAAGAGTTCCACATACCTACTTTAACCTCCAACCCCATCATGCAGTTTCCTTTATTTTAAAAAATTTGCCCTCCTATGTCACCTTCATTACAGTTAATGAACAGTTACTGTCACACTGTTATTTACTAAAGCCCACAGTTTGTCTGAAGGTCCAGTCTTTGTTTTCCAGTCCTGCGGGCTTTGACAAAGGCACAGTGACGGCCACCTCTGTATTTTCATCAGAAGAGTATCATCTGAGCTCCACATAGTCATCCCTGTTAACAAAACGTGATAGTAACCACAGAATGGGCTATTACTGAGTAGTGAAAAAAGAACATGCTATTGATAGACTCAAGGATGAGGCTGAATCTCAAATGCATGTAGTATGTGGTATAAAGGCTACATACGACACAATCAATATGAATGATATTCTGGAGAAAGCAAAACTATAATAAGTAGGGACTGTGTCAATGATTGCAATAGTTGAGGGTGAGGAAATGAGTTGACTACAAAGGTACAAAGTAAGGGAATGTGTTTTATACCACGGAAGTACTGCACTTCTTGCTTTTCTTTCTTTCTTTATTTTTGGTGACAGCTATATTTGGAGAAGGGAAAGGCTACCCACTCCAGCATTCTGGCCTGGAGAATTCCATGGACACAGTCCTTGTCTACAAGGAGTCAGATATGACTGAGCAGTTTTCACTTTCACTTTCATATGGGTCTTTACTTTTGTTAAATTTTGTACAGCTGTATAACCAATGCAGTGAATTTTACTGCATGGAAATTTGAAAATAAAATAACACCATGCTTCATTATTACCACATGATACTGCCCGTCTCCTATTCTTTTCTCATAAAAATGAATGCTCCCTCCACGTGTGGCTGGACTTTATAGTTAGCAGCCCCACTTGCCTGCGGAGAGTCAGATGCTAGTCACCCAATGAGTCAAGCATTAGAGAGACGGTCTGGTTTGCAATCATCCTTTTCTGTCCTAAACAGATGTTATGGTCCTCAAATCCTTCCCTGAGATAGATGACTCCAATAATTCTTTGCCTCCCTTGTCGTCCCGTTTCCAGTAACACCAACAAGTTGGGTTTTCCTATACCTGCCCCAGCCTCCAGCAAAGACAACCTCCTGGTGGGGGTTGGGGGATGGGAGTCGGCTTCTTGGTTTGAGATGGGATGCTCCCACCCACCACTGTATATTGCCACTTGCTGTGCTCTGCCCATAAATCACTTATGACATCACATTGTTGCTATAAATCCATGAACAAATAAGCCATCCTTCCATTAGGGGACATAAAACGGTCCATTTTCAGACTCGGTCTGCATACTGTTTATGGGTTGCTTGCTGCTTTCAGGGTTTTTACAAGAGAACATCCACTGTTTCTTTCTGGCCCTACTCCAGAGAACTGTGTTAACACTGCCCATTTTCCAAGATCTTCAGTGAGCAGGCTGCAGAACACAGCCACATTTTCCATCAGGGACCTGCGCCATATTTTAGCCTCCATTTCCCAGACAAATTAAACCCACTGTTTTATGAGCTTCTTCAAAGCGGCTACACAGTAGCTCATTTTATCGAATATGGATACTGCCACTCAGAAAACAAATCATATGATAATAGAGCCTAGAGTTTACAGATTCTAGAGCATGTTGATTACTACCTAAGGGGCCGACCCTAAATTACTTGACTTCCTTAGGGAAAGTTGGGCAGTGGGCTAGGCTATGACATTGGAAACCATCACAAGCTCAAAGGCTTTATCTGCCTGGAGGGTGAGAAGGAAACGAGTATTGAATCTCCAAGAATGAAGGAAGGAATGCATTTTTATGTCATTCATTCCTTCGTTTCTTTATTTGAACCAGAAAATGATACTCTAGTGTCTACAGACTTAATACTCAGTTATGTAATGTTCCTTCATGTTTTTAAAGTCAGAAGTTCAGTTTAGGATTCTAATTAGGAATAAGTTGGGGTGACAATGAAAAACGGTAAGAGATGCCTCAAGTTTGCTCAAACAAAGGGATAGCTAGACAGATCAGCATATACGCATCTGTGTGCATGCTCCGTCACTGCAGTTGGGTCCAGTTCTTTGTGACCCCGTGGGTTACAGCCCGCCAGGCTCCTCTGTCCATGGGATTTTCCCAGCAAGAATACTGGCGTGGGTTGTCATATCCTCCTCCAGGTGATCTTCCTAACCCAGGGATCGAGCCTGAGCCTCCTGCATCTCCTGCTGAGGCATCAGGAAAGCCCTGAGCTAAAAAGAAGTGATTCAGAACTTTATTCGTATAGTTTTTTTTCCAAAGTATGTACAATATAAGCATAATTTGTAATGTCCTTATATTTATTACCTCTGTGTATATGTAGATACAGGTATCATTTCATATTAGGCCATTGGGTTATTATTGACAGGTCATCCAAGCCAATCCCTGGTTTTTGTTCCTTTGGTTTTCCACTCCTTGTTACCCAAATTGCATTATTTTAGGTGTAACAGGTTTTGCATGGTTGTTTTGTGTATTTCTATAACTCGAGTTTGCAACTTTTGTTTAACAAAAAGCAATTATATAAACACTAAACATGCCAAATTCACTTACGACATGACAGGCACTGCCTTAAGTGCATGGCGTATGTTTTCTCATTTTAAACCACAGCTACTCTATGGCACGTGACCCATCATTATTATTCTTCTCAGTTCAGATGTTAGGAAAATGAGCTTCAGAAAACTGGATACCGAGTCTATAAGAAAGGATCCTGATTGTCAACGCAGCCTGACTCCAGGGAAGTAAGTGAAATTTGTTCAGTCGTGTCCGACTCTTTGCGACCCCATGGACTATACAGTCTATGGAATTCTCCAGGCCAGAATACTGGAGTGAGTAGCCTTTCCCTTCTTCAGGGGATCTTCCCAACCCAGAAGAAGTCTCCAGCATTGCAGGAGGATTCTTAACCAAATGAGCTATCTGGGAAGCCCATGACTCCAGGGAATCTACTTTCAAAATCAACTCAATACTGACCTTGTTTGCTAGTAATATAAACAAGAGTAGTGGGAATGTTGCTATTGGATAAGTAAAGGATCTTACTATGTTTAGAAAAGAGAATATGTATGACTTTACCTTAGACTTTTTTTTCCCTTAATTAAAGGTCAATAACATAAGATACTTTGCTTGGTATTTGATAAATCAAATCACAGAGCTCAAGATCAATGCACTATTTATTGGTGCATCATGGATGAATGAACTATTTGACACTCGGTGGAAATTTCATCTTCTATTCCAAAGATGATAAAATTATGTTGGTTTCAAAATTACAATGCCACAATCCTGTAAAAATATCACCCTGGGGTTGACCTGACTAGGAGATGACTAGGTAAAGCTTTTGGGGGGGTTTACTATAACTTTAATTACTAGTCTTAGGATATTTTAGGAATTTCTGGCCTGCAAATTATCTGAGGCCATACTTGTTTATTACTAAGGAAATTAACTCTGTGGGCAGCCACACAAGGAGTGAGACACTGAATGTCAGAGGCAGCTCGTGTACACTGGTTTCAGTGACAGATGCTCACCAGCAGACACTCAGGACGGATAAAGAAATCAGAGGCTTGTGCCAAACTGGAGTAATAGCTATGGAAGTCACGTTTCTTCCAAAGCTGCATGTGTGCTAAGTAGCGTCAGTCATGTTTGACTCTTGTGACCCCAAGCTCCTCTGTCCAAGGAATTCTCCAGGCAAGAATACTGGAGTGGGCTGACTTTTCCTCCTCTGGGGGATCTTCCCAATCCAGGGACAGAACCCACGTCTTGTGTCTCCTGCACTGGCGTATGAGCTATTTACCACTAGCGTCACCTGGGAAGCTCTTATTCCAAGGCTGAAAGATACTAAACCATTAATTAAGGAATATCCTATTAGGTCAAGAGTGACTGTCAGATTCTGAGGGCAGAGGGTTTCCAGGTCTCTAAGAAGAATAAAGACAATGATTAAAATCTTCTTTCAATGCAGTAAAATTTGATGCCCAAGGTGAGGAAAAAGAAAACTAGATCCAAATTAAAGAGTCCCATTCACGTCTGTAAACCTTCAGGGACATGAGATATATCTCGAAATTTCACTGTGATCTGAACATATATATATGTTTAAAGATATATATCTTTAATGGAAAGAAAGCGTCAATGACATCATTATATATATTCCAGATGAAAAGTAACTGATGCTTTTTGTTCACAGTAATGCATAGTAATAAAGCTACCATGGACTTCCCCGGTGGCCCAGTGGTCAGGATCCAGCTGCTGCAGAGAGGGGCACGAGTCGGATCCCTGGTCTGAGAAAATCCCACATGCCGTGGAGCGACTAAGCTCCAGAGCCTGCACTCCTCACGGGAGGTGGCTGCAGTGAGAAGCCTGCGTGCGGCAACAGGGGTCCGGCACAGGAAGAAGCCGACAGCTGTCAGGAGCCACTGCGAGAAGCTGGCAAAACTACTGACCATCTTCCCAGAAGAGGCATTCACAAACACACTGTTTACACAATTCTCTTTCATTGATTGGAGATATTTAAGAAGAATCCTGGCAGTAGGCTTAATTAAAATCTCTACTTGGCTATTTCCTTTCTTGCAAATTATCACTCTGTATTAGTCAGGGTTCTTCAGAGAAAGCAAACCAATAGGAAATTGATTGATTAATCTATTTATTTATTAAGAATGAGATTAGCTCACAGGATTATGGAGGCTGAGAAGCCCGATAATCAGCTCTCTGCAAGCTGAATACTCAAAGAAACCAGTGGTGTGGCACCTGTCTGAGTCCAAACACCCGAGGGCTTAAGCCCTGGTCGGAGGGCAGGAGGCTGACGTCTCGCCTTAAGAACAGGCTCGGAGAAGTAGAGACGGATTCCTCCTCTCTTCACCTTTGACCCCCTCAGGCCCCCAGAGGACTGACTGATGCCCACCCACACTGGGGAGGGCCACTTGCTGGAGTGAGTCCACTGATCCAAATGCTAATCTTATCCGGAAACACCCTGTTAGACCCACCCAGAAATAATGATTAACCAGCTATCTGAGCATCCCCTAACCCAGTCAGGTTGACCTAGTAAAGTGAACTAACACACCCCGCTTCTCAAATAATTCTGTATTTTTTGTTGCTTTTATTTGTTTCTAGCAGTAAAACTGCCTTTTATAGCTTCAAGGCCATCAGGGCTTATGAGAAGAAGTAAAAATTGGTCAAAGGGCTTCCTAAGTGGCTCAGTGGTTAAAAAAAAAAAAAAAATCCACCTGCCAATGCAGGAGATGGGTTTGATCCCTGGGTTGGGAAGAGCCCCTGGAGGAAGAGGAACTGGCAATCCACTCCAGTATTCCTGCCTGGGAAGTCCCGTGGACAGAGGAGCCTGGCAGGCTACAGTCCACCGGGTCTCAAAGGAGATGACTTAGCGACTAAATAGCAACAACAACAGAAATTGGTCAAAACATAATACGGTTAAAGTCCAGGCTTTGTTGTCTAAACTCATGAAGCCTATCTTCCAGATGCAGGAATGTGAGCCAAGTATTTAAATTTCCAAGTCTCAGACGCCTTGTTTATAAAGGGAGGATTAACTCCCTCCTGGGTTTCAGTTAAGTCTGTATGATATAAACCTGATAGAGCAGATTTCCTTGGTACATCCTAGGTACTCAATACATAGAGCCCAGACTTCAGTGTGTGTGTGTGAGCATGTACATTGAGAAGCTTATTCTACTCATGAAGATATTAAAAAGAATTACTTATCCATTCCTCTGTTGATGGGCATCTAGGTTGCTTCCATGTCCTGGCTATTGTAAACAATGCAGCGATGAACATTGGGGTACACGTGGCTCTTTCAATTCTGGTTTCCTCGGTGTGTATGCCCAGCAGTGGGATTGCTGGGTCATATGGCAGTTCTATTTGCAGTTTTTTAAGGAACCTCCACACTGTTTTCCATAGTGGCTGTACTAGTTTGCATTCCCACCAACAGTGTAAGAGAGTTCCCTTTTCTCCACATCCTCTCCAGCATTTATTGCTTGTAGACTTTTGGATGGCAGCCATTCTGACTGGTGTAAAGTGGTACTTCATTGTGCTTTTGATTTGCATTTCTCTGATAATGAGTGATGTTGAGCATCTTTTCATGTGTTTGTTAGCCATTTTTATGTCTTCTTTGGAGAAATGTCTGTTTAGTTCTTTGGTCCACTTTTTGATTGGGTCGTTTATTTTTCTGGAATGGAACTGCAGAAGTTGCTTGTGTATTTTTGAGATTAATTGTTTGTCTGTTGCTTGGTTTGCTATTATTTTCTCCCATTCTGAAGGCTCCCTTTTCACCTTGCTTTTAGTTTCCTTTGTTTTGCAGAAGCTTCAAATGGATAAGAAAGCTGTGGTACATATACACAATGGAATATTACTCAGCCATTAAAAAGAATTCATTTGAATCAGTTCTACTCAGGTGGACGAAACTGGAGCCTATTATACAGAGTGAAGTAAGCCAGAAGGAAACACAAAAATATAGTATACTAATGCATATATATGGAATTTAGAAAGATGGTAATGAGAACCCTGTATGCAAGACAGCAAAAGAAACGCAGATATATAGAACAGTCTTTTGGACTCTATGGGAGAGGGCAAGGGTGGGATGATATGGGAGAACAGCATTGAAACATGTTAATCATCATATGTGAAATCAATCGCTAGCCCAGGTTTGATGCTCAGGGCTGGTGCACCAGGATGACCCAGGGGGAGGGAATCAGGAGGGAGGAGGGAGGGGGGGTTCTCGAAGGAGAACACATGTATACCCATGGCAGATTCATGTCAATGTATGACAAAACCAACATGATAATGTAAATAAAATTTAAAAAATAAATTTAAAAAATAATAAAATAAAATAAAAAGAATTACTTAAAACGCCATCAAATACAGTCTTCTTGCAAATCTGCGTGAGAGAAACCCTGGGACATTTGACTGCCCTTGGGAGGAGACGATGGTGATGGTGGTAGGTCTACGGGTGAGGGATATTCTCTTTGCAAATAATTTAGGTAGAAATGCTCTCTTTGTTCAGTACATGTAGGCCACTACCACCAACCAAAACAAAAAACAGACAAAGAAGTCCACACAAGTGAGAGGGATTCCTGATGGGCAAGGTGGCCCAGATATGCAAGTACATGTATGTTTGTTGATAAACGAAAAGTTAAAGAAAAGAAAAAGTGTGTGAAGGAACATGTGAGCAAGCATGGGAGCAAAACTGCCTTATTCTCAGTATCAGACGATCCATTAAGCTAACAACAAAAACAGCAATAAAAAAGATGCACAGAGATCAACAGATGGAAAGCACTGGGCTGTGATGGTCCCTGCAAACGGACTGGGGGTCAGGACACTTTCTGGTGGCAGGAGGGAATGGCCGCCCTGGTGGATACCGCAATGAGCAGCTGATCACGGAACTTGCCCTCTGTGGGGACCCCATCACAGGATTTCCAACTCACATTGGCACGGGGTGGGGGGGTGGGGGGAAGTCATCACCATGTTTCACTCGTGTGCTTTCCACATGGATAGCATTCTAAAGTCACACCGCAGCAATGATGTCATGGGAGCCTCCACTCAAAGGGAAGCAGCTGCAGGCAAAAACTCCTCCATATTCTATTACTATAATTATCTCTGTGCGCTCAGTTGCTAAGTCGTGTCCTACTCTTTGCAACCCCATGGACTGTAGCCCGCCAGGCTCCTCTATCCGTGGGATTTCCCAGGCAAGAATACTGGAGTGGGTTGCCATTTCCTTCTCCAGAGGATCTTTCCAACCTGTGTCTTCTGCATTGGTAGGTGGATTCTTTACCACCGAGCCGCCTGGGGAGCCCATAATCTGTGTGAGTGTGTGTGTGTGTGTGTGTGTGTGTGTGTGTGTGTGTGTGTGTGTGTTATGTTAGGTCACTCAGTCATGTCTAACTCTTTGTGACCCCATGGCCAGTAGCCAGGCTCCTCTGTCCATAGGATTTTCTAGGCAAGATTCTGGTGTGGGTTGCCATTTCCTCCTCCAGGGGATCTTCCTGACCCAGGGATCAGATCTGTTCTCCCACACTGCAGGCAGATCCCTTGCTGTCTGAACCACTAGGGAAGCCTACTTATTTCTAAGCAGGTATATTTCTGGGGACCCAGAAGAACTATCCTATGTTGAACTTTAGATTCAGATTCCATTGTGGCAGGTCCCTTGTGTTGGGTGTCCATCCTTAAATTAAGCTTGAAGTTAGCACTTTGGGAGAGTTGTTGGCAATATCTGTGGACAAAAGTGATGAGTTGGGATGCCAGAGAAACGGCAATGGCTGTTCAGTAGTCCGTCAAACACCCGCCAGCCTAAATATGCTTCAGTCTCCTTCCAAGACCCCAGTCTGTAGACAGAGAAGCTACTATACCAAGCATCAGTGAGGAGACATGACTACTACTAAAACTGAAGCAGGCATATGAAATCTTTTCATTTCAATGTGGAAGTCCAAGATGAAGAGTTTACTATCAACTCAATCAGTCAGCTTCCATTGGTCGCTGTGTGTTACAGTGAATGGCATTAAGATCGCCAGTAGAGCTCCTTGAAAAACAAGAGAAGTATTATAGTTACTCCTGGGTAGACATATTCTCAACGATTTGATTATATTTATGTGTTTTCTTGCAAACTCCAGTGGTATTTCTCAAGATTTTTAGGTGTCAACATATGGTTTCAATTTCTCTGAAATATATAGCATAGCTTGTTCTCAGAGAAAATGCTGCCAAATAGGACTTGTAAATGGATCTTGAGGTAAAACTTAACATCTCCTTCTTTCCTATAAGGCTTCTTGGCTACCGCCAGTGACCACCTCGTATGGAAAAATCACACCATTACCCAAATGAAGTTTTCTCAACTGAAAAGGGAAACACTTTTCCCTTTCTTATGGATATGAAGGCGTAGCACCAAGGGGCTTCTCAGGCGGATCCAGTGGTAAAGAAGCTGCCTGTCAATGCAGGATTCAGAAGAGATGCAGGTTCGATCCCCAGGTCAGGAAGATCTCTTGGAATAGGAAATGGAAACCTACTCCAGTATTCTTGCCTGAAAACTTCCATTTACAGAGGAGTCTGGCAGGCTATGGTCCATGGGGTTTCAAAGAGTCAGGCATGACTGAGCATCGGAGCACACTACAACAGAAACTTGCCCATCAAGAAGATAGAAACATAGACATGCTTAGCCACTTCAGATTGCTGTCACTGTGGTCAACTCCATAACAATTCAAAGTAAAGGGATCAGGCTGCCAAAGTTAACAAAACAGAATAGTTTCAGTAGCAGAAAATTTTTAGTCATCCTAAAATCTCCATGGGATGCCGCTGCTCCAAACACAGAAAAAAGGAAAAAAGAAAAAAAGAAGTTGCATTCTATTTCTAACAAAATATTGCCAGAAATTGTGATAATGTTGTATTTCCCACTGGACTAAATATTTATACAGAATTGTTTATCTTTATGGTACATTTCAAATTCACTCTGTGCATTTACTCAATACACAGTCAAAGCTTTCTGTTTATCGTGTGTATGTGTGTACCCCTGTGTGTGTACACAAATATACATGAGTATTTATCTGTTTTTTAAAAGAATAAAACTGTGGAATGTAAATTTTAAAATTTAGTGTGACATTTGTATGTTTTGCCTGTGTTACAACCCGAATCCAAATGGTGCATGGATCCATTTTTATACCTAATAGCATACTGTAGATACTTTCCTGTGTTATAAATTCTCAGGAAATGTGGAGCCAGCTTGCTTCGTTGGTTTGGGGTGGCATATGTCTGAGTATAATCTGTGCATGCCCATTGCTGATGAAGACGCACCGTGGTTCACATAAAGATCTTTCATTTTTGCTTTTGTGCTTAGGTGGATGAGAAGACAAAGCTGGTGAGCAGAGGAGTGGGGGTGGTTAATGAAAATTTCCCTAAGTTCCAAATGATGATCTTGAAGCTATAAACAATCCAGCAGTCCATTAAACCGTATCCCTAAATTATTCGAGATTCACATGCTCGGCCACCTTCACACTATTATTATTTTGTCTCAGACCAATGGCGTTTATAAAATACGTAAGTAGAGACAGACTAAATAGAAGTGGACAGCGCTGTGCTTCAGTGAGAACGGTATGTGTTCGGTGCATTTTCCGCCCCAAGATCAGGAGCATGCTGGGGAAAACTGACTCCAGTAACTTTAACTAGTTTAGCACGTTCTTTCTTTCGATCAAAAAAAAGAAGCGAGAATATGTAGGAAAACACAGAGAAGCAAAGATAATAAAATGAAGACTTCCATAAGTCACTACCCAGAAATATGAGCCTAGTCGTGTATGTGCTTGGTTTTGTTTTAAAGAAAGCACAAGACAGATACTGTACCTAGTTTGCTAAAAGACAGAGATGGCTCAAGACCATCTTTCCAGTAAATATTTTTCAAATCTCTCTCTTTTTACAGCATCTTGTTAAAATAACTTTCAGCTGCTACATTTCTGGAACACACCAAATTGTAGATGCAAAAACCATTGAACTTTTAACTTATTTCCAGTCTAATAGCTCTTGTTCTGATTTTTAAGTACTTGCAATAGAGAAGATGACTATTTATTGAATGCTTACTATGGGTCCAACACAGTGCAAGGTGCCCTGCATGGAAAAGCTGGTTCAGAGCTTGGCAAACTATATTTTGCAGCCAGCCGCAGCCCACTGCCCATTTTTGTAAATAAAGTTTTATTGGGACAGTCATGTCCATTTTATTCCATAGGCCTACAGACACTTCCCCCTACGATGGCAGAGTTGAGTAGTGGCAGCAAACACAACATGGGCTACAGAGCCTAAATTTTTATGTGCTAACCTCTGATACAAGTCCAGTAGATGATGGAAAAGTCCCATAACTGCTGTTTCCAAAAGGGTAGCTACATTCTGTGTGAGATGACTGGAAACCTGAAATCTGATAGTGTGACTGAGAAGCAGAACCTCTAATCTTGTTTAAATTTGACTAATTTAAATTTTAACAGAAACAGCTATGTGTGACCCGTGGCTATTGTACTGGATAGCATCCTTCTTCAAATCCTGGTTTGTAATAACCCAAAGCCTTTACTTCTGATGTGCATTTTCTGGTGATTTCTGAAGGGCTAAAGATTTAACAGCTCAAACGTTAGTAGCTCCATCTTTTGTGGTTGCATTAAGCACGTTGTACTTTAGCAATATATGGAAACTGATCAAAGCTGTCCTTATTTTAATAAAGAAAGTTATTTCAGATAATCCCATGACAGCTAGACAGATATAAAATCTGATTTTGTTACAAGAAAATCAGAAAGTTATATTTTGCAACAGACAATAAATTGCTCTTCTGTTGGCACTGTTATCTCAGTTTAGTTATCTAATAGAAAAACTGAGATGCAAAGAAGAGAAACAAACCACCCAAATCTCTGGGTTTCTTGTGAAATAACAAACCATAACAACATAAGGATCCTTCTCCATTCTCTCTACGAAACCATGGTGATCATCTTACAAGAAAAAAGTCTGAGTTTACACCATGTTGCAAAAATTATATGCATTCAGAAACTGTATGTCTAGTATTGAGTGGTGGTCTTTCCGCAGCTTAGTGACGTGGCATCAGCTATCTGCAGAGATGCCAGCCAGGGATAGCAGCTGCCACTCCCAGTCTGGAACTAGAAATACAGTTTGTTCTTTGACTTCATGACCATTCAAAACACGTCTGGGAGCTCCTAAAACTGCTCCAGGTCCTTGGCTCTTCTCCCCCCATAAGTCACGGGTCACGTGAAGTAGGAACTGCCTTTTGGTGACTCGACTTTAGAAGGTGTCTCGACCCTCCAACATTCTTTCCCGTCATTAGTAATCGATTCCTCTGGGATAAAATTTAAGTGATCTTTTAAATAGAAAACATTTCAAAAGGTTAGATAACCAACATAAATTAACTAATTATGATTAACGGTAATTAATGTGTAATTGATGCTGTTGCTTCCAGAGAACAAGAGTGTTGGTGAGAAAGGCATTAAATGGAGGTTGGCGTGGGTTGGACGAGTGAGGGACCATTAGAAGCATGTGGTTATTAAGATTAAACTTAAAAAAGTTTAATTAGAATAGAATTGCTTCACAGAGAAGGAAAAGGCAACCCACTCCAGTATTCCTGCCTGGAAAATTCCATGGACAGAGGAGCCTCACGGGCTACAGTCCATGGGGTCTCAAGAGTCGGACACTACTGATCACACACACATATGATTTTTTTACAATGCTGTGTTAGTCTCTGCTGTACAAGACCATGAATCAGCTGGAAGTGTACATATTCCCTCCCTCTTAAGCCTCTCTTACATCCCCCACCCCACCCCTCTAGGCCATCACAGAGCATAGAGCTGAGCTCCCTGTGCTGTACAGCAGCTTCCCATTAGCTGTCTACTTCACACATGAGTGAGGCCTCCCCGATGGCTCAGCGGGTAAAGAATTCCCCTGAAATGCAGGAGACACTAGAGACCCAAGAGACGCGGGTTCTCTTCCCTGGGTCGGGAAGACCCCCTGGAGGAGGGCACGACAACCCACCCCAGTGTTCTTGCCTGGAGAATCCCATGGACAGAGGAGCCTGGCGGGCTGCAGTCCACAGGGTCCCAAAGAGTGGGAAACGACTGAGCAACTAAGCACTAGCACTAGTGTGTACAAATACACGTATGTACGTGTGTCAGCACTGCTCAGCTTCCCGTAGGGCTTCCCGGGTGGCACTAGTGGTCAGGAGCCCAGCTGCCAGTGCGCCGTGTGACCTCCATAACTGGAAAAGCATCTTCAGAACTCTTGTCTATCTTTCAACACTGAAGAACCAATCGCCAGATGCTGGGGAGCCTGTGCAAGCCGGGGGGAAGCTGCCCAGCTGCGGAAGCCAGGCTGGGATTCAGGTTTGAGCTCTGGTTCTGAGTGCGCGGCGATGTGCCTTGGGCATGGTGACTACACTTACAGGACCCGTGTTTTCCCACAGCTTTCAGAAAATATCTTGGTGGATGGTAAGAACGGCCTTAGTGTTAGCTCTTGTTAATAGGATCGCATCCAGGGGCAGATGGATGATGGGGGAAGCCCTGCCCTGAGGGAGCTGGCGGGAAATGTGGGCTTCCCTTCCGTCCCGGTGCTAACTTCAGCTGAAGGTAGTAGCTGTTTGGGCTGATCGTTGAGAATTCTAGTTTTTATTCAAGTTCAGTGAAAAGGAGATTCCCAAGTGTAGAGGGGGCATACTGTCCTATGTATCAAGCATTTTCATCCTTGGCCTAATAAGATAAAGAAAAAACAAAATTGGCATATTAATAAGGTAACTCTGCAAACTAATGATCGCCCTTACAACATCGCTGCACAGCTGAGCGTAGCTTAATACTCTTTCATTCACAGGGTTTATCTCTTGAGTTATTTGCAAAGACCATTCAGACTCCAATGTGTTCCATTTCTTGACATATTTTCCTCCCAACCAAAACACTGTGCTTTTCAATTTCACAAAACAGAATTGAGAAATTGTAAAGGAGACTGAAAGCATGATAATTGGGAGGGGGTGAGTGTATTTTGCAAGAAGGATCATCTTTCCTGAGGGCCATCTATTTCTTAGTTGGCTCTCCAAAGTTCTGTTCATCATGTATTCTGTTGCAAAAATACCTGGCTTGCTAACGATTTGAAAGCCTGTTTCTATTTGCTTCAAGGCAAACAAATGCTTTGTAAATGAAGAATGACTGAGACAACCTAATCCATCACCCTAACCAATAGCAAATGTCCTCTCTGGGTAGCCATTCACAAAATTACTGACATACAAATCTTGATCAGATCAAAAAAAAAAAAAATCTGTAAGGTACAATTCTTTTAACTTAAATTAATCACACATAAATCTGTAGAGTTCCTTGGCCTTGAATATATACACATGTGTGTACATCTTTGTCCATCTTGGGTACACCTCTGTATTTCATTGTCATATAGCTAAATGTATGTTGAAACTATATCGTTCTGAGTTTACTTGAATTATAGCAAGGAAGTAGCTTAAATTAAGCTAAATAGCTTATAGCAAGGGGCTTGACTTTCATTTTTTCCTATCCTTTTCCATTTAAAAAAAACCCAGTAAAATTGGAAAATTCTTACCATAAAATTAGTATTTATATAAATGGATTTTCTCCATAGGTAACTAAACAGTTAAATAAATCATTGGAAACCTCAGATGCCTTCTTTAACTCCAAAAACAGCGTTCCAAATTTTTAACTTACAGTTTGTAACTAATTCATTAGTGTTGCCTCTCCCCGTTTAGCAAAATAACTGAGCTGTCAACATTCACTCTTCCCATGAGATACAGACATGCTTGAATTAGACTATACTTTGATTTTTATTAAATGAAGTTTAATGATAAGTTATTTTCACAAAAAAATACATGTTATATGAATTTTTAGAGACAGAGTTAACTTGATATGGTCTTTGGAGCCAATATTTACAGATGATAAAATGTAAGCTCCTGTTTAACTAATATAACCCGTACCAAAGCATAGAGACAATCTAACAGATCGTCATACAAATCAGTTTCATTTAAGAGTGTTTTCATTCCTTTCTTTTAATTTTCTAGCTTATGGTCATCTCCTCAAAGCATGGAGAAGTGGTGGGGGAAAGGGGCAGAGAGGATTGTGTAATTTTAACCTAAAGTCAACTGCTATTAACATCGACACACAGTTCTTTATTAGTAACTGACTCACTGTGCTGTATATGATCAATATCAGACTGGATGCAATTTCTGATGGTGTTTTTATTTCCTTAACTCTGTGTTAGAGCAAATGACAACCGAGTTTGTAAAGAGGACTCTAGTGACTATGCGTGACCTCACCGGGCCACAGCAGGAGCCACACGGCTTTCTCCATGGGGCCACTTCATCAGGATGCTGTGTTGGGCCCACTGGTCTCCTTCCCGACTACGCAGCTCTGATTTTATAGGGCTGGAGTGGTCTGACTCCCTATAGACAAACGCGTTTCCCTGCCAGCTCAGATGGTAAAGATCCACCTGCTGTGCGGGAGACCAGGGTTCAATCCCTGGGTCAAAAAGATCCCCTGGAGGAGGAAATGGCAGCCCACTCCAGTATTCTCGGCCTGGGGAAATCCCATGGACAGAGGAGCCTGGCGGGCTACAATCCATGGGATTGCAAAGAGTCAGGCATGACTGAGTGACTTTCAGTCACCTACAACAAAGGGACATGGTTTTGGGGGCTTCCCTGGTGGTCCAGTGGCAAAGACTCTGTGCTCCCAAGGCACGGGGGCTACGGTTTGATCCCTGGTCAGGGAACTAGATGCTCATTGCCACAGCTAAAGATCCTACATGCTGCAGAAAAGACCCCAGGGGCTACAGCCAAGACCTCGAGCAGCCAAATAAATACATAACTAATACTTTAAAAAGCTAGTGTGGCTATGTTCTAATAAAACCTTATTCAGGAATCCTGAAATTTGAATTTCATGTATTAGTCACGTGTCACAGAAGAGGAGTCTTCTTTTTATGTTTCCCCCAACCATTTAAGAATGTAAAAACCGGTCTAGACTCACAGGCCTACAAAAGACAGAGGCCAGCTGGATCTGGAGTCTGGACCTTTGTTTGATGATCCCGGTCTACAGCCTCTCTCACCTGCAGGATTTCTGTGTCTCCCCTAGGCTGAGCACCCCTAGGACAGCTGGGCCTTTGTTTATCTATTCTGATTCTGCACGGAACCTTCTTATGGTATCTGAGATGAGTCAAGAGTGTTGGTGGCTACTTTGGAGGTGAAAGTGCTAGCCCCTCAGTCACGTCTGATCCTTTGTGACCCCACGGACGGTAGCCCGCCAGGCTCCTCTGTCCATGGGATTCTCCAGGCTGGAGTGGGTTGCCATGCCCACCTCCAGGGGATCTTCCCAACCCAGGGATCAAACCCAGATCTCCGGCACTGCAGGGGGATTCTCTACCAGCTGAGCCACCAGGGAAGCCCTGGTCAGGTACTTGATGCAGAAAACGTGTAACTAAAAATTCCCCAATATGACTCAGGATGTGCAATATTCAATTAACTACTTATTTTTCCAAAGTAATAAACTAGCAATGACAATTATCTTCCCAGAAAAAAACGATGACCGTGTGGCAGGAATATTATCCCATGCCAGGCTTGTAACAGCACTGTGACCTAGGGCAGATACTCTTGAATTTAGAGATGAGGAAACTGAAACTTAGAGATTTTAAGTAACTTAGATCACATCGGCAGCGGATGTAAAAATTTGAACTTGGGCCGGACTGACCCACTCTGTATTCTTAAACCATCAGGTCAAAGAGATAAGACTTGATCATTTATCATAGCCGCTTAAAGATCAGATAAGCAGAATTCAGTTTGTGGCAAAATTTCATTTTTAGCAAAATACTTGGCAAACATATAAATGATGAAGTCAGTTTCCCAATACACGTAGAGATTCCTGTTGAGTGGCCGTACCCCGTTTTCGGTTCCCACAATAGTTTCAGAGTGTTAACATTCAACCTCATTGCAAAGATCTGTCTTAGAAGATTCAGGGGCCGAACCTGAATCCCTCTTCCTTTTCCCTCTAGTGTTAATAGCCAATCTTGAACACTCTCTTTTGCTAAGAGGAAGGGGAAAAAAAAAAATCCCCCATGAGAGCGCCCTGAGACAACGCGATTTGCATATCTTAACAGCCTCCCAGAGTGCCCTGCAGGCGGAGAACAGTTGAAGGCTATAGAGTTCCTTTGACACAGGATAACCAGCGGAAATTACCGCCCCTGTTAATTTGGAACAGAATGAGATGGCAACAGTGAGGTGCCTTGAGGAAGGGTACAAAGAAGGCCTTCTCTGGCCTGCGAGGTGCTGACAGTGGGGGCGAGGGTCCATCCTGTGCAGCTGAGGGGAGCAGCCACACATCCTGAGATCTCCACACCTGGATGGGGCGGGGGGCCCGGCGAGAAGCCTCCCGCAGCGGCGTTCTCACAGGGACGCTGCGCCCCCGCCCCCAGGCATCTGCAGCTGGCGCTCAGGAGCCCAGTGCAAGAAGAGAAATCCCTTTTCAGAAAGGCTGGTTTATCAACGCAAACAAAAGTTAAGCTGTTTAATAAATCCTCTCCACGGTCCGTGTTGGAGAGGTCTATTTTTGCACTATAGCTCTTTCTAGGGACTTGGAAGCTATTTACTTTATTGCCGTCAACCTGCTTGAATTCCAAGTACAATCTGAGAACAGAGAGGCATTAGTTCCTATGTAAACTATTTTCCCATTCCTGTGGAATTTCATTTGCTATTTGCTTCCCCATTACAAGTAACACCTCAGCTGGATCCACTGGACCTATGGATCATTACCTATTGAATTCATGGAGAATTCTACAGAGGTGGCGCTAGTGGTAAAGAATCGGCCTGCAGTGCAGGAGACCCAGGTTTGATCCCTGGGTTGGGAAGATCCCCTGGAGAAGGGCATGGCAACCCACTCCAGTATTCTTGCCTGGAGAATCCCATGGACAGAGGAGCCTGGAGGGTCCATGGGTTCGCAGAGACTCGGAAGTGATTGAGTGCACACACACACACACATATAATACTCACAGTAACATTTGATAAAACATGGGATCCATCTACTGTTCTCAGATATTGACCTGTGATTGCCCTCCAAAATCATCAGATTCAGTGCATCCATTAAGCTGGAGATCGAGGTCTCAAAGATGTGTGATTAAGGTACTGACTCAGGGAGCAGAAAAGAATTCTTTCCAAGTGATGAGAGGCATCCTGGGGAGGAAGTACAGGAAAGAAAACTCACTACTTCAGAGCAGGGTCTGTTTTCCTGTAACCTATGGAGCAGTGACATATAGCTCTTAATGCATAGGACTGGCGGGAGGTTCAACAGAATAAAAATGGCATCCATCACTGTGGAGGTGTGTGGTGCAAAGCCACGCATAGTAAAATAATATACTTCTCAGGTTCAGATGCACTGCCCTGGAAGCTACCTTAAAGCCTTTTTTAGTTAAGGGTGAGAGAAAAGAAATAAAGATAAAAAGGAAAGAAGCATATGTAAATTAAAAAAAAAAAACTTTTTAGAAAAAAGTGAGGTAAGAATAAATAATGAAGGGAAAATAGTTTCCTCTGGTTGTGTTGTGAATTCCTAGCCTATACAATTGACGTAGATTAAAAGATTAAAGAAAAAAAAATCCTGGCTCTCACTCTGGAAGCACTTTTAACTTGTTTCAGGATCAAGTGATATGAACTGATAATCCAGCATGGAAGAGTATCTCTAACTAGAAAACGTAACATCATGGACTTTCCTGGTGGTCCAGAGGCTAAGATGCAATGCGGGGGACTCGGGTTCTATCCCTGGTCAGGGAACTGGATCCCATGTGGGGCAACTAAGAGTTTGCGAGCTACAACCAGAGATCCGGCCTGCCTCAAGACAGACGGAAGGTCCCTAGCGCCGAAACTAAGACCCGGTGCAGAATAAATCGAAAATAATGAGAATGTAGCGTCAGCTTCAGGGGTAATGGTATTACTCTTCAGAGAAAGGAAACATCTCTGCCCGGGACCTGATACCGCTAGAAGACTAACCCGAGCCTCAGCAGCAGGATGGAACTGGTGCTAACAGACAGGAACTGGGGAGAAGTCCAGAAAAGGAGTCATCCCAAGATAAGATTTCCAGAAGGAAAGGAACAAGACACCTGTTTGAGTCTGGCTACTGCAGGAGACAGAGGAGCAAGCCCTGTAGTGTGATGAGAAAGGAGCTGGAGCTTCGTAAACACCAAGACTGGAGGAAACGCACTGCGAGGCTATTGTTGGTGTTTGCACTTTTCTCTCAAAGCGCTCAGCGTCAAGAAAAACTTTAGGACAAGGCTACTGCGTGGAGGAGAAAGATGAACCCGCCAGTCCACTGGATCTTCCCAGAGATCTCACGTGGGAGGCATGTTCAGAGAGCGACAGTGACCTCCCCAAGGGTGGAGCTTACGGTGGCATGTCTAGTCAAAGGGAGAACCCCAGAACTGACCCCAGGTCTCATCCCCAAACTGTTCTGAGAAGTGGAGAACGATGGAAACTACGTGTAGATAACTCATGCTACTGTTTTCCTCCCCAGTTTTGTTACCACTGACCTTTAACCCTCTGCGTGTATGGGCTGCTTGCATGTTGATTTCATACACTTACGGACTGCAAAACGATGACAACCCGGCGGTGAGCTGACACCACCATCGTCTCACAAAATCACCACTGCTTTCTGAGGGGAGGACAGTTAAGATCTGCCCTGAAAGGGGTCATTTATGAAGCCTTTGATGAATATGAACATGTTTGTAAAATTCAGTGAGAATTCTGCATGTTCACATACGGTGCAACTCCACAGCTTTGACCTACGGAAAATTCGGCCACCTGAGGCGAAGAGCTGACTCGTTGGGAAAAAGCCCTGATACTGGGAAAGATTGAGGGCAGGTGGAGAAAGGAGCGACAGAGGATGAGATGGCTGGATGGCATCACCCACTCAATGGACTTGAATCTGAGCAAACCGTGGGAGACAGTGAAGGACCGGGAAGCCTGTCAGGATACAGTCCATGTGATTCCGAAAGGACTGGACATGACTTCGCGACTGAAGCAACAATCACCTAATACTTTCGGGTTTCTCAATTACCACAAATCATTTTGGGGGCTGAAACTGAAAAAAATAATTAAAGGAAAAAAAAAGTGTCGCCAGGCTGTGTACTAAACAGAATTATGCCACCCCATCAGAACCACTGTTGTGCATAAAATGAAAACATTAACTTTTAATTAGTTGGCTAAAAGAAAATGCCACAGCATGGGAAAATGAGACTTGACAAAAATAAGGATTAGATTAGAAGTGTGGGTTAGCACCCACGGCTTCAGGGGTTCCTGCGAGCTCCGCCAGCTCTCAAATTGCTTAAGTAGTTAGTAAGGTGACTGTAACATTGGCCAGCAAATGACATAAATCCAGAATTAATTATAAAGACTTAAATAAGTGAAAAGAAAGGGGTTCTCTGGACCCGGGTTTATTGTGAGATGTTGACATAATGAAATTTTAATCAATGTGTTTCGTTAAGGAAGAATTAACTGCATATCATATTGCAAAAAATGAGAGTACAACCGTAAAGTCTTCTGACTTCAGACTATTATTAAAGTAGATCATTTGTATCTCAATTTTCTGAGAAAATTTACTTAGTTTGGGGTGTTATCAAGCCTGTTTTCAACGTGTGATGTTGACTAAAACTAAGCAATCCTTACGAGCTCTCCCAAGGGGCCTCTTTCATTTTGGAGGGAACTGTCCATCCTTCCCGTCTCTACAACTCCTGAAACACTGTTCTCCCATCTAATCTGGAGAAAGTTGGTATCTGTGGAGTATTTTTAATTTATAAAGTGATGGTGGGTGCTCTGGGCTTTCCTGATGACTCAGAGGTAAAGAATCCATCTGCCACTGCAGGAGACTCAGGTTCAGTCCCTGGGTTGGGAAGATCCCCTGGAGGAGGAAAGACAACCCACTCAGGTATTCCTGCCTGCAGAATCCCATGGACAGCTTCGAGGACTACAATATATGGGGCCACAAAGAGTCGGGCATGACTTATTGACTAGAAAACAACAACAACAAAAGGCCAGATACTGGACAACTTGAGACCAGCCCCTTTGCCCTGGGCCTGCCAACATTTTTCAAAGGATCTAATTGCTTATCTGCCTCACCCCTTTCTGCTACAGTGACAAAAAGGCTCTGGTCCAAGCTTTCCCCAAACTCTGCCTGCCTCCAGACAGACCTCCTTGCTTTCCCATGTGGTCCTGGGAAACATGGCATCTGCTCCCTCCCCTTGGGAGCTGTGGGTAACAAACCATCTTTTCAACGATAATTGTCTCCTGTGTGTTGGACTCACCATACCTGAATACAGACCAAATCCTAGGAACGCTACAAGAGGGGTACCCAGGGTGGATCCAAAGTCCTCTGATCACACGAATTTCCCCCGATCCCTCTATTGAACCCAAGGGGCATTTTCTTCCCCTCTACTTTTATTTTTAAAACACTAAAAGCTTCATGGGAAATTACAAAGAAAATGTACAGGGAAGTCTCAAACAACTTTCTCCCAGCCTCCTCCAATATCTGTACCTCCTAAAACTAGAATTCAGTATCACAAGTAGGAAATCGACATTGGTACAACCTACAGAATTTTAGACTTGACTGTGTGTGTGCATATGTAGCTCTGTGCAATTTCATCACATCTGCAGCTCCTCTGAGCACCACCACAATCAAGATACTCAACTACAGCATCACCGTGAGGCTCCCTCCGACGACCCATGACAGCCACACCTACCTTCCCCAACCCCAGGAACCCATCCTTCGCCTCTGTAAACATTATTTTGCTGGTGTTATATAAATGGAATTATGTAGTGTGTATACTTTTAAGATGAGCTGTTTTCACTAAGCATTATTTCCTTGGGGTTATTAAGCTAAGTGCTTGCATTTACTCCTTGTTATTGTTGAGTAGTATTCACTAGTATATAAGTTAAATAAGCAGGGTGACAATATACAGCCTTGATTTACTCCTTTCCTGTTTTGGAACCAGTCTGTTGTTCCATGTCCAGTTTTAATTATTGCTTCCTGACCTGCATACAGGTTTCTCAAGAGGCAGGTCAGGTGGTCTGGTATTCCCATCTCTTTCAGGATTTTCCACAGTTTAGTAAGATCCACACAGTCAAACGCTTTGGCATAGTCAAAACCTTATATGCAGAGTACATCATGAGAAACACAGGGCTGGAAGAAGCACAAGATGGAATCAAGATTGCTGGGAAAAATATCAATAACCTCAGATATGCAGATGACACCACCCTTATGGCAGAAAATGAAGAAGAACTCAAGAGCCTCTTGATGAAAGTGAAAGAGAAGAGTGAAAAAGTTGGCTTAAAGCTCCACATTCAGATCATGTCATCCGGTCCTATCACTTCATGGCGAATAGATGGGGAAACAGTGGCTGACTTTATTTTTTGGGCTCAAAAATCACTGCAGATGGTGACTGCAGCCATGAAATTAAAAGATGCTTACTCCTTGGAAGGAAAGTTATGACCAACCTAGACAGCATATTAGAAAGCAGAGATATCATTTTACCAACAAAGGTCTATCTAGCCAAAGCTATGGTTTTTCCAGTAGTCACATATGGATGTGAGAGTTGGACTATAAAGAAAGCTGAGTGCAGAAGAATTGATGCTTTTTAACCGTGGTGTTAGAGAGTCCCTTGGACTGCAAGAAGATCCAGCCAGTCCATCCTAAAGGAGATCAGTCCTGGGTGTTCATTGGAAGGACTGATATTGAAGCTGAAACTCCAATACTTTGGCCACCTTGATGTGAAGAGCTGACTTATTTGAAAAGACCCTGATGCTGGGAAAGACTGAGAGAAGGAGGAAAAGGGGATGACAGAGGATGAAATGGTTGGATGGCATCACTGACTCAAAGGACATGGGTTTGAGCAAGCTCTGGGAGTTGGTGATGAACAGGGCGGCCTGGTGAGCTGCGGTTCCTGGGGTCGGAAAGAGTTGGACATGACTGAGCGACTGAACTGAACTGAACTGAACAGAATTCACTAGTACAGACGCACTGGAGTTTATTTAGCCATTTATCCACTGACAAACATCTAGGTAATCTCCAGGGTAGAGTCACTATGAGTAAAACTGGACATTTGTGACAAGTTTCTGTGTGATACACACCTCCTGATATCCACACCCTTAGGCAGTCCCTCCCCTTATATATGGGTGGGATCTGAGGATTAAGGTAACCAGTACCAGGGGGCAGAAGGGACAGGATTAGTCCTGAGCCTAATCTTTAGGAAGCCTCTGCTCTGGAAGAGCCTGGGAACCCAGTGGTCTATGGAGACCCAAGCTAGTCATGCAGAGAGGCTTAGGGGAAAAGAACCAAGCAATTGGTTCAGTAGAGAACCAGCTGGCTGGCTGACACAGACATGTTAATGTCAGAGTTCCAACAATTGTCAACCTGCCTGCCATGTGAGTGAGCCTGCTTGGAAGTGTATACAGAAGCCTCAGCTGATGCCACTGAGGCCGATGAATGTGCTTGCAAAGCATAGGCCAAGAGGTAAAATCATGACCACATAAAGAAAATGGTTCTCATTTTCAGCCACTAAGTTTTCAGTAAGAACATGGTTATGGTTTTAAGCCGGTAAGTTTTCAGTGCATTTGTCCTTCTAAGACTATGCATGGTTGTGGTGGTGACCCCATGCACGGTAGCCCTCCAGGCTCCTCTGTCCAAGGGGTTCTCCAGGCAAGAATACTGGAGTGGGTTGCCGTTTCCTGCTCCAGGGGATCTTTCAGATTCAGGAATCGAACCCAGGTCTCCTGCATTGCAGGTAGATTCTTTACCTACTGAGCTACGAAGGAATCCTTAAATAAGACTGTATAATATAATTGGAACAGAAATACGCATCCTGGTATAAGTAGGTCCTGAATACACATTAGTTTTTATATTAATTTGCTAAAATACAGCCCTCAACTATCTGCATTTAAATAGGCAAAGTGCAACAGTATATTTGTTTTTTTTAAAAGCTGAAGTCATTTATTTGAGATGCTTCTTTTCTTAAAAAAACGTTTGGCTGCTGTCCCACACAGCACGTGGTATCTTAGTTGCCCCACTAGGGGCTGAACCCACGTCCCCTGCAGTGGAAGCATGGGATCGCAACTGATGGACCTCCAAGGAAGTCCTCTAACAGTACGATTTTATATAGCATGTGTATACTGTATTCGGATACTCTAGAAATGCTCTGAACCTGGAATCAGAATATCCAAAACCAATAGTGTTCTGAAACATCACATGGACAATGGTTAGGCCAAAAAAAGAAAAACTGCTATAAAATTATTTTTCATGCTGTAAAACATTAAACAACTATAAGGTATTTTTGCAGTGGCTCACAAGCAATGCAGCTGTCGATTGATAAATAGGTACAAAGAAAATATAGATGTTAATTACACCTTTAAGGAACACTGAATTTATCCCACTGTTGTCTTTAGTATCAAACTCACATAGTATGTTCAGATAGGTTAGAGTCTATTATAGTTTCACTAATGTGCACAGAGACCCTGATTTTAGTAAGTTGAACATGTGATAAACTTCATATGAAAATGCCATTGACTAGTAATATTGTCGCCAATTTGAATTCAGTAAGCATCACCTACCTTTCAATTCATAATGTCATTTCATTTAATTATATGATTTTGCTTGGCAATTACAGCACCAAACAGGAGAAAAGAAAGATGAAGCTTGGTTGCCCTACCACTGTTAGCCGTTGGTTCCAGTCATCCTCCTTTCTTTCTCTCTCTTTTTTTAACCTACAAATGAGTTGTGACTTGACAACATCTGATGTGGCAGCAGACACACACTTCCAAACTTGTTTGTTTCTGAGCTATTTTTGGCCTTCTTTCGTCATGGAGTCCAAATTAAGTGTTGGTTAATGTGGTTACATTTTACTGGAGCTACTAAAATAAGGTTACATAAAGCAGAAAATGGAAATTAAAGTTTACAACAAGCTTCATTCTGCTTTCTTTCTTTGAAGCCCAGTGGAAAGTATGACAGGCTTGTACATTCAAGTCTTTGCATACTATTAAACTGAAAAAAATTAAATTATAAAGAACATGACAGGCTGAAAGGAAAAAGAAGTACAAACCAGAACAAATTCTAGCTGTAGATTATTTCCCAAAGATGTTCTCCATCAAGGCCCATGGAGAAAAGCATCACAAATTCTGCCCCAAA
Organism: Antilocapra americana; assembly: GCA_007570785.1. NCBI lineage: Eukaryota > Metazoa > Chordata > Mammalia > Artiodactyla > Antilocapridae > Antilocapra > Antilocapra americana. The sequence goes on from ML663574.1 coordinate 3,173,879, forward strand.
TCATATTTCCCTATGGTCCTCAAATCTGGAAAATTTAAAAAAAAAAAAAAAGAGAGAGAGAGGAGAGAGTTTCTTTGGGTTTAATGCACACTAGATAATCAATTTATGGCTGATTGTTTTTTTCCTTACCTAATTGTCCAGTTGCTTTACTTATCCATCACCTGTGTTTACTAAGTCCTCAGAGCAGATTAAAAGCAAGTCAGCTACAAAACACAAATGGAAACCATTGATCCCACTGGATATGAAATTCATTTCAGAGAAACACAGGCGCCACATAAGCACTATTTGGACGAATTCCTTAATCTAAGGTTCATGACTAGGACCATTTCTCTACAGGACTCTCCTGAAAATCACACAGCTGAAAGGTTATTTTTGTTGTTGCTGGTTTTTTTGTTTTTGTTTTTTCCTGCTTTATTTATCTTTGATCCTACAACTTAACGTGTCTCCTAGAGGACTTCAGGCAAGAAACTGTCTTTTTTCCAATTTACATTGACTATAAAAATGAGACTCTTGTAGGGAAGAGGTTGAAAAATTATTTGAATTAAAAAAAAATTTTTCTAACTCATTGCACATTTGAGAGCATCTTGCAAAGCATTCAGTGATGAAAGTGCTTACTAACATGCCAGTGTTAGTCACTCAGTCATGTCAGACTCTTTGCAACTCCGTGAACCATAGCCACCACCCCCAGCTCCTCTGTCCAGGGATTCTCCAGGCAAGAATACTGGAATGGATTGCCATTTTCCCCTCCAGGGCATCTTTCCAACCCAAGGATAGCACCTGGGTCTCCTGCATTTTGAGCAGAGTCTTTGACTCTCTGGGAAGCCCCATATTTAAGCTACCCTCTGTTAATCAACCTACTTTCTGAACATATAAATTGTATCATCATCAAAGTTAAGTAGAGAAATAATTAAATATATTTTTAACTTAGAGGAAAAAGGATTTTGATGGCACATGCTTAGGCATGTAGGCTAGAGGGTGGTGATGATAAACATTATTTAACTAATTGTCTAAATTCTTCACTTTATAATTCTCCAAAAATAAAATAATTTCTGCGTATGTGGGCAGCACCACTAAACCACAGTTTCTCCAGCTCTGAGCAAAAAAAGATATGTCTCAAATTACCATAATAAAAAATATAAATAGCAGTGAAATTAAGACCGGAAATCTTTGCATCTATACCCCTCATAGATTAGGAGTATAGATTGGACTTTGATCTTAAAAAATATGTCTAGGTCTAAGCTATATATTTAACGATAGTTTAGATTCTCTCTTTGATCAAATGTTTTTCAGTTACTAAGTGCTGAACACAGAATGTTACATGCAGTATATTAGTACAGAGAGTGGGTTTGAGTACTTGGCAACTAAATAGTCAAAATTCAGATATGTTTATTTAATTTAATAAAACTGTTTAGTTGGAGGGAAAAAAAGCCAACTTTTGAGGAGCAAAACCTATTTTGGCTTAACTTTAAAAAACAACTACAAAAAATTGGTTGTAATATTTTCATCCATGGTTTTCAGGCTTGAATATTTGGCTCCATCCCCAAGATGGTTAGAAAACAAAAACTAAAACAAAAAAAAAATGACTCACCTGAATTTTCTTCTAATCCTTTAGTACTTTTATTTTCTACCATTTACATTATTATTTCACCTGGAAGTTCACCTTAGGAAACTTCAGTTTTATTCATCTTTTAAGCCGTTTTCCTAACTCTATAATCAAATAAAACACTGTTTCCTCGGTGTTTTTGAAGTGCCACTTTTCTTACAAACCACTTCCCTGTATCTAATGCCTCTCTTGCATCAGTACACCTTTTCGGCCCGTTTTATACTCTCCTTACTGCAGCGGCCGCCAGCAGACTGCAGCGTGCTTCTGCTGGAAACAACCCTCTCCCTTTCTGCCCCGGGGCTTTCTCAGCCACAGTTGCATAGAACGCTTGGGGAAACCACTCAGCCATGTAACACAAGGACAGACCTGGATGGTCACGTGAACAGTACCCTTGACCGAGGGTGACCCCTGACCAGTGCGTGGGACGGGACACTGGATAAACACACAGCTCTTCTGTCCCTCGATGAAGACGCTGTATTCTCCGTGGCTCCTCGGAGAGTCCCCAGTGGGACTGAGTCCCAGGCTCCCACCTGTGGCATTACCTGGATACTGCATCTCTCGATCCGCTCACCCTCTGCCCTGCTTTCAGCCTTCCCAGTGGTCTGCTCCTACCCGCGGGACCATTCCCTGCATGCAACAAGCTATCTGGACCAAGACAGGCATCTCAGATTCTGGTTTTAAAGCAACAAGCTAAGATGATCATCATTTACTCTTGACCCTATTTCTTGACGGTACTCTGTACCATTAATCTACCTTTCAGGTTTTTATATTTTAATCCCTGGAGAGAAGATTGTACATATGCTGTGCTTTGCTTGAAAAGTGCCCTTGACTGTTCTCATGGATTTATCTTTTCCAGGTTAACTTTAAACCATCCAGGCAGTTTCAAAGTCCTATTGGGACTTCCCTCCCTGGTGGCTCAGTGGTTAAAAATCTGTCTGCAATGTGGGAGACCCGGGTTCGATCTCTGGGTCATGAAGATCCCCTGGAGAAAAGAACGGCACCCCACTCCAGTATTCTTGCCTGGAGAATCCCATGGACAGAGGTGCCTGGTGGGCTTCAGTCTGTTGGGCTGTAAAGAGTCAGACATGACTGAGTGACTGACACTTTCACAAAGTCCTATTAATTCTTCAAATTAGAAATAAATGGTACACTTTTATTCAGTTTCATATTCCTCCAATTTCAGCTTACAGATTTGTGCCTTTTTCTTCTTTAAGATGCAAAATCTTTAATAAACTAAGCACTGTAATTCTTTCTTCACTGAGTTGATAGAAATGCAACTGAGACACAGACACACACTAAGCATTATAGAGCAGCAGAGACCCAGGAAACCCTCATCAATCAATGGATTGTATCTAAGCTAATATCACTATAGTATTGAGCCTCCTAATTTATAGAGATAGCGTATTTCATTAGTCAAAGTCCATCTGATATCCCACAGTAAAGTCTAGTAGTTTTGTTATCAGTCCTACATTTTTTCCCCTGAAATATTTCTAAGAACTTTTTGACATTTTAATGGCGATTTTGGATGAAATCACTTTAATTTCATGTTTAACCTATTAAAACTAACAGGTTATATTTATTAGCCAAGTCTGTAGGAGGCTTGATGCTGAATGTTTTAGAGATGCTATGTCAGTTATTCTTAAAATAATTACTTGAAACAGGAACTATTACTGGCTACATCTTAGAGATAAATAAAAAGACACAGGAAGGTTGAACATATTCACTTAGCTAGTAAGTGACTAATCTCAAATTTAATTTGAGGCTAGTTTTTATTTTTCGGAAAGCAACTGATCTCTCTGTATTAATCTTACAGCTAGCTGCCAACAACATACATCCATTACTTCTAATTATTTTTGTGGGTTCTCTTGCTTTCTTTTATAGACAACTGTACTAATTCCAGCTAGTGATAAACCTGCTTTTATTTTCCCAATATTTGTCTTACTGATGTCCTTTTCAAAAGAATAGAGCTTTGATGCATTAAAAGCAGTCGTTTAAAACTCACTCTATGGTAACAGAAATAAAAGACAAACGTCCTGGGGACAGGCTGTCCTCTACATTTCCAAATCGAAAATATTTTGCTAAATTTGTTTGCCAAACCCTCAACACCTAGGAATCCCCCATCTTTTCTTTTAAAAATAGGAGACCGCTACCCCTGCATAATTGGCCCAGCCTCACTGGGTAGACCTGTTCTGATGTTGGGCTTGTAAGGCGAGCTCTGGTCTGCTCAGGAGCAGCGGCAGCGGGAGGTGTTTGGGGTCCGGGTTAACCACCTCCCTCGCCCAGGACACCACGTTTCCCTCAGGGCTTCCCTCCAGACGCCTCACACAAACCAAAGGACTCAGAATCCCGGAGCAGTTTGTCTCCAGGGATACAGGACTAAAAGGTGACTTAAATTTTCCCATTTGCGTTTCAGCTTCTTTTCCCTTGGAGTTCATACACTGGGGCCCTGAAAGCCCATCCCTGCAGGGTGGTAGCCCCTTTGAATGACACTGGGTGATCCCTAAGGCCCGGGCACGGAGCCAGTGGGCCAGTCCGTAGGTAGTAATCACTTGGCCTCCTAGGAGCTGGGGACAGAGCCCACACATGGCAGGAAGGAGCAGCCCTGTCCTCAGAGGCCATTCAGATGAGAGGAGGACACGGCATCGGCCAGCGGGGACTCCAGCAAACCCTTGCGGTCATGCGACGGCTGTCTGATTAAACAGTTTCCCCAGCGATCATGGACACTTGTGTTGGTTAATTAGACGGAGATCCCAGAGTCTCTGGCATTCATTTCCACAGGAGTCAAGCGTATTTCCTTGAAGACCTTTCTGAAACCTGTACAGTGAGTGTTTCTACAAGAGCAAGAAGGTGAAAGGAGTTTAGGCAGAGTTTTTAAAACAAGAATTTTTTTTTCTCATTAAACATTGTTGAGAGACACAGGACAAGGAGAGTGTCACGCCAACCTCTCCCAACTATATACTGAGCATCTGCTCAAAGATAGGAGATGTGTACTATGGTATTAGATAGATATGTACCCTATGGTTATTGTTAGATCTGTGCTTTACTGTGCTTCCATCGTGTCCACTTCCACACCCGTAAGATGGATACATTTCTTATCAGGTTAATGGGTTGTTGTAAATATAAGGAATATATTTTATATGTATGTGTGTATATATAAATATAAATATACATGCATATATATATATATATATATATATATATATATATATATATATTTGTGGTTGTTGTTCAGTCACTAAGTCACGTCTGGCTCTTTGCAACTCCATGAACTGTAGCTCACAGGCTCCTTGGGCTATATGGTTTCCCAGGCAAGAACATTGGAGTAGCTGCCGTTTCCTTCTTCTGTATACATATATACACATATATATATGAGTGTATACACACCCACACATATACATACACTTATGTGTATATGTGAGATAGTATGTGTGTGTGTGTGTGTGTGTGTGTGTGTGTGTCTGTGTGTGTATGAGAGCCAGCCTATTATGATATTATGGTTTTATATATATATATATAGAAGAATATTCTTATTATTCTTATTAAAAAGCTAATGAAATGCTTTTTAATTCGGGCTGTTAGTCTATAAACCAAGACAAGCCACTTCTACTTTTTATATATATAGAATATTCTTCCTATATATATGTAAACCCTACTACCGTAATAACCTCTGATGTCAGTCTTGAAATGAACAGTGTATGCAATATGCATACTGGCCCAGGGGACAACACTCTCCCCAAGAGGGGAACGATGATCTGCAAACACAGGTGTGTGCCACAGCGCATTTACCTCATATGCAGCAGAAAGACACTCAGGGAACCACCCAGCTCTCCGACGGCAAGTTCCGGGACTGGGATCAGTACTTGTTTATCTAAAAGGAGGCTATCTGACCACACTCTCTGAGAGCTCAGAAAAGACAAGGAAAGCTTCAGAATGAACCAGGAAGCCCAAGGGGAAAAGCAAACGGGCCCGGGGAGCTAGAAAGCTCCAGAAGAGTGTAAGAGATGTGAGCACACGGGCGAGCAACGACACAGAGGCAGCCACGCGACTTTTATAGGGGAAATGATTTTTCAAAAAAATTAAATATAGAAGTGGCTCGTCTTGGTTTAAAGAATAACAGCCCAAATTAAAGAGCATTTCATTAGCTTTTTAAGTGGAGTGACTCAATAAATGACTTGTTTTAAAAACACAGACGTCCAATTAACCCGACTCCTGAGACCGACCGTCAAGGAACCACGGCTCTTAGAAGGCCCACTTGCCTCCAGGATTCTGGAACGGCTCCTCGCGGGCCCTGTGAGCACACACCCGTGTTGCGGTGTTCACACACGCCAGGCGTGCTCAGACACACACCTAGAAAATTCAGCTGACTCGCCTCCAACAATGGGGTACTGATTAGAAGTCCCCCGAGGGCGCTGGGCCAGAGTGAGAGGGTGGTGGGGGACCGGCCGGGAGTGGGTGAGAGGCGCCCCGCGTCCACCGCGCTGCCTCCGGCCCCCACCTGCGGTTTCTGTCTCCCCGCAGCGCAGTTACCTGCGGAAGTGGCCTGGCTCCGCCGGCGCACGGCCGCCTCCCGGAGCCCCTGCCTAGCGGCGTGGAGCCGGAGGGTTGATCCTCCAGCCCCCATACACAGCTCTCCTTTCACCACCTTTGCTTTATACAAAGACTGGCTTATCCTAATTTTTTTTTTTTTTTCTGTTGCCTTTGCAATGAAAAGCTCTCCACGCGCAGCCTAATAAAGTTCTGTGCCCACCCCACCCCCACCCCCCAGACCTCTGCCAAAAAAAAGAAAGGAGGGAGACTTAAACCTGGAACTCATTTAGCTAAAGAGACTTTAGTTAACAAGAAAGTTACCCATCACGAACTGCAGCTAACACCTCCCGTGATCCTAAATCCATTACCTGGAGACTTAGCCCAGGCTGAGCCTGATTTTATGAACTGTGAGATTGCAATGTTGAAAGTCTGCAAATTGGACATAAATTGGACGCAAAAGGCTAAGGGAGCCAAGTGACTTTCTTTCTAATGGAGCAGCAGGCTTCAGCTCTCAGCAGAGATGCCTGAGATTTGGATCCAGGACAAGGATGCCAGTCTGAGTCTCTACCTGTCAATCCAGGATTTCCCTCCTGGCAGAAAGGGTTTTCTCTGACTTAAGCCAGCTCCATCTAGAACTGCCTCTATACTACTGTCTGAATTGCTCTTAATCACAGTGAAGTATGTGACCAAGGAATGTATGCACACACGAACACACACAAACTCTGAGATCACTAACAGAAGATGTGTTTTCTTATACACCTTGCCCCTGACTGCAATGGTGTCCAGGGATGCTGTTGACTGGATCCGTTAGGATCCAGTAGGAAACGGGAACCCACTCCAGTATTGTTGCCTGGAGAATCCCATGGACAGAGGAGCCTGGTAGACTACATACAGTCCATGGAGTTTCAAAGAGTCAGACATGGCTGAACACACACATACATACTTGGCATCCTATTACAATCCTAGGGAGGACAGTGGATGTCATGAATGGTGAGGTCATTGGCTTTGGCTTAAGGAACACAGAGATCAACTTCAGATTCATTGTGATCACCTCCAGTCAATTTAAGCATTTCCAAATGCTGGGTTTTTTTCCCCCCTCTGTTTTCATGTATTAATTCAATTATTTTTAGACTGTAAAAGGATCCAAGGATGATCCAGAGATCAAGTCTGGGGAAGCACACAGGTGCCATAGCAGAAGAGGAAGGCCAGGTATAGCAACCCCATCATCGAGATGGGACAAGGAAACCCAGAGACAGGAGAGTAAGTCAACTGTGGATTGAAAACTACGTGAAAATCTGGGCTTCCAAACCAACTTGTGATTCTCTGAACGGATGGTGGTGTTGGCCTGAGGCAGGTACCCCAGAGAGGAGAAAGGGTTTTAGGAAAAAACAGTAGCAGAAATGTTTGTGAGAGGTCCATTTAACTGAACGGGCAGGGTCTGCTCTACTTTGGGGAAGAGAGGAAGGAGAAATTGTGTCTGAAAGTGGCCAGACCCAAATGACAGCCTGTATATGGTTTGGGAATGTCCACGTCCATATGGTTTAGGACTAAACCATAAGGAATTGTTTATTCCACATAGAGCCATAGAATTTTCTGGAATATTCTGTACATGGGAAGTGTACCATGAACTTGTGTGTAGAAAATTTTCTCTGAACAGCAATGGCATACACCTTAGGGTCTCAAATGCATCAATTAATTATAATTCACTCAAGTGATGGCATACTATACAACATTATAAACAAAAGAACTAGATCGAGAATTTTTTTTTAATGTAAATGTTTTGAAAATTTTGAAATTTGTGTGTAACATACTATTATTAAAATTCAAAAACAAAATCAAAAGCGTGAATGGATTCACATATGTTGATTTCCTGATGATAATTCCCTACAGGGAAATAAAGAGGAGCAGAGATGTTCAATGTTATATAATGATTTATAACATTTTATTTTTAAAATAGAAAAAAGTGTAAAATGGGAATCTCAAGCAAATATGGCAAAGCATTAACACATCTTTTATCCAGATCAGAGGTGCTTAGATGTCAGCATTTTCTGAATTTTCCACAGGAGCCCATTATCCAGAGTGAAGTAAGCCAGAAGCAAAAACAACAATACAGTATATTAACACATATATATGGAATTTAGAAAGACAGTAACGAGAACCCAACATGTGAGACAGCAAAAGGAACGCAGATGTATAGAATAGACTCGTGGACTCTGTGGATGAGGGAAAGGGTGGGATGATATGGGAGAATGGCATTGAAACATGTTAATTATCATATGTCTAATCAATCGCCAGCCCAGGATTGATGCTCGGAGCTGGTGCATCGAGATTTCCCGGGGGGGAGGGAGGAGGGAGGGGGGAGGGAGGGGTTTCTAGAGGGGGAGCATATGTAAACCCATGGTGATATCATGACATTGTATGGCAAAACCAATAAAAGGGAGAAAAAAATAAAAAAAATAAAGGGCCAGATCCCCTATCTCTTTCCCTCCACCTCCTCAGTCCTTCAGCTCTGGGCCTCCCTGGTGGTCCAGTGGTTAAGAGTCCACCTTGCAATGCAGGGGACATGGGTTCGAGCCCGGGTCCAGGAAGATCCCGCATGCCACAGGGCAACTAAGCACCGAAATGAAGGCCCAGCACAGCCCAGAAAATAAAAAAGCTTCAGCTCCTTCTAGAGCTGTGTGAAGTATTTCTCACAGTCTTGGGGAGCAGGTCACACCTGGCACAGGTAAATGTGGGTGCATCCCTCGTGTGGAGCCAGCCCTACAGCAGGGACCCAGGTCCTTTTCAGTCACCTGGTCTCACTAACGGCCATCCCAGAGCAAGGTGTCTCCTGATCTCAAACAGCACTTTCTTTTTTTAGAGAAAAGCTACCCTGCAGCACACTCTGAGTTCTGTGGGCCGAAACCACCCTCTGAATCCTGGGGGTTGCAGAGGACTGAGCTCAAGTCACCTTTACCCTGTCGGGCTACCCACAGTCTGCAGCCTATCAACTGATGCTTGTTTGGCTCTGAAGACAGACAGGAACTTCCGTATAAAGTTTCTCCTCACTTTAGCCTGACAGCTTTCCTCTGGATGAAAACTCGAAAGCCAGGAGAATATTCATAGGTTCCCAGGTGAACTCAGAACCAGTCCTCACCTCTGACAACCCAGGTTTTAGTACCTGATGGAGCTTTCCCTTTCAATTCTCTTTTTTCCCCTCAAGATGACCTTCTCCCAAAGGCTTCCCGAGGCCTCGTACAGATAAACATCTTGTGGTAACTGTCCATCAGTTTGAACGCCCAGCCCAGACAGGGTTTAGGCTCAAACTGGGTTCTCGGCTACACCAGGAAGTTTATTCTGGCAGGAGAATGTGGGCCAGGCTGGAACAGGAAGAGGCTGGAGTCAGGGAGACCGGGGAAGAGGCAGCCGCTGCTGGGAGCACTCGGGCTGATGGCTGTTCTCACATGCCCTCCTTTACAGCCGGCGTCGTTTGTGATGTCTTGGGGACGCGCTGTGAAATCTGTCTGACAAACTTAGTCACGGCAACAGGGTTTATCTCCAACTCTTCAAGTCTGAAAAATCAGCGTGTTGAAAACAGGCTTCTGGTAGATATCTCATTAGGTCACCTGACTTTTTCTAATTTACAACTGTGGCCCTAAACTGAATCTCTCAGGAAGATCAGGAAGGCATGAGGAAAGAAAAGGTGAAACAATTGGTTCTGCAGACATTTGATGAGTATTGCGTTTAAATACGCCTTTGTATGTGTGTGTGGGCGCTCAGTCAAGTTCGACTCTTTGCGACCCCATGGACTGTAGCCCGCCAGGCTCTTCTGTCCGTGGAAATCTCCAGGCAAGAATGCTGGAGTGGGTTGCCATTTCCTCCTCCAGGGGATCTTCCTGACCCAGGGTTCGGACCTGTGTCTCTTGCATTGGCAGGCAGAGTCTTTACCACGGAGCCACCTGGGAAGTCCCATGCCTTTGTATATTTAATGCATTCACCTCTTTATTCTGCCCAGAATTGCTACTTATAAAACGCTGTGTGACAGCAAACGAACAGAAACAGCTATGGGACATATTTAGATCAGGCTGTTTTCTCTTCATCAGTTATGAAAATTTTGAGTTCTCAAAGCAAACTGCCTACAGGGCGTACGGCGGAGCCTTGCTGATCACAAATGGTTATTGGCAAACCACCAAGAAGATGAAGACAAGATAAGAAATAAGCAGCATTTCAATATTGTCTTGAAGCAGGTAAACAGCTCTCTTTGATTAGCTCCCATTATTACAAAAGCTAAGGCTTTAAATGAGAGGCATATTTTTCCTCCCAATATCACCTGTAGGTGTGTTAAGTTTCTATAGCTTTGGATGTTCACAGAATTTGCCTGCAAATTTGCGTCACCAGAGTATATCAAGGAAAAATAAATCAGCCACCGAATAGAATCCAGCACAGCATCTATCTGAAATTACTTTTTGTTGTTGTTGTTAGGTGAGGGGTAAAAATTCAATCTTAGTGGGACAGGATAAAAATAACCTTTTATGGAGAATATAAGTTTTCAAACAACCACAGTAGGAGAGACTGAGATAGACAAGACAGGGCCCATGTAGTTAATTCCAGTCTTAGGCTTAGTAACGCGGAGAACGCCGGCCAAATAACTCTACGCCCTCATTCAGCTAACTCCTGTGGAGCAGAACACGAGAGAAGACCTTTTTTTAGAGTTTTCAATTACTGTCACTACGACCACTAAAAAAACAAGACAATACTTCAAAATGGTCTTGCCATGCCATTGCCATCACAACATTTTGGGGAAGGCCCAGGTTTCTGATAAGATGTGTTTCCTTTTTAAACCTTAGAATAATGGAAGAACTTCATTCTCATGGACAGAGAATAACCCTCCATCGCTTCTGTCTTTGATGCTGACGTAGCCAGGTCAATCCGGAAGGACAAATGCCTGCTGACGTCTTGACGGGAAGGCAAGAGAAATCAATACTGACTACAATATGATTCATCTGAATTTCTTTGTGTCCCAAACCCAGTTGGAAGCAAAAGCAGAACCAGGAGTATGGGATTCTTCAGTCCATTTATAACCTAATTAGAAATCTGCTCAGTTCATCTCTCCCGTTTCCTTCACAAGATAAAATAGTATTCCATCCTTCAATTCGGTTCAGTTCAGTAGCTCAGTCGTGTCCAACTCTTTGCGACCCCAGCACGCCAGGCCTTCCTGTCCGTCACCAACTCCCTGAGTCCACCCAAACCCATGTCCATCAAATTTACGTAAGGGAATTTTAAAGAATTAACTGTTGTGGGAGGTCAATGTCATAAATAATTTAATTAAGCTTCTTAATAAGCACTGGATAATTATCTAAACGACTGCCAGCTACAATAATGATAAAAGTGAAACCCAGTCTTTTGCTGCGGGGTATAAGCTGAGTAGCAGTGGGGACATGAGAAGGTACTTCCCTCCGTGTATTTATTTATTATATTTACTGGACCCTCCCACTGCAGGAAAAGCCTGAGGGCTGAGTTAGGAATGGCCAAATGTGGTGGAATGGAAGGTACATTTTTAATCTGTCTATTTATTTTTCTTTCTGCATTTTACAAGGACATGTAAATACAGGAAAAGCTACCAGTCAGCAGTAGTCCTGTTGCTTAAGCCACATTATGGGCTACTGTGTATATATATATATGGGTTTTTCATTGCCCTAAAAACCCTCGGGACGAATCTCCATGAGCATAATCTGTACCTGATCGGGGTGTTCCTGGGATTTTATTGTCACACTATGAGCTGTACTTTCTGGCTGAAAGAAGAAAACTTAAAAAGTCAAACATGAACCTGTGTAAAAGGGAAAACATAAGCTGCTTTTCTGACTCTGTCCTCTGTTTTCCAGTCATACATTTTGAGTGCTTTAGCTAATATGATGGTGTTGTGTAATTATTCACTTTACAGCTGAAATTCAGAGACCAGGAAGTTGTAGCACGTGGGGAGGGGACAGTCATGACCGGGGACTGCGTGCCCTCGTAGGAGAGGAGGTGGCAGTACCGAGGTGCAGAAGGGCAGTTTCCAAGGTTGGCTCATTTCACAAGAAGGGCTGGTTATATTCTCTGGACCCCAGAACGCAGGAATGGCTCATTGTCAGGGGAGAAGCCGGCGTGTGGGACAGGTGATCCAGTGAGTCATCTGAGCTACGCTGGGGTGTGTGTCGAGTTTGAAAGGGGGGTCCCCACAAGGATGCCTTAGAGCACTGACCTCTTGGGACTGCAGGAATGTATTAGGGGAAAAAAAAAGTCAATCAGAGAAGTTGCCAGGGGCCAAAGCCGCAGAGTTTAACCTAGAGCTCAGAATTCTGATGGCCACCACACTTTGGAACTTTATCAGGTATCTGGGATGACATGAGCGCAAATACCCCAGTCTAAGATAAGTCACCCCAATTTCTCCTTATGATTTTCTACTGCCCCAACTTGATTCTCATTTCTGCAAAGGGAATCACCAAATACTACCACCACTCTCAATAGAGCATTTTAAAACTTTTATTTATTTTAAAAATTTTGACCATGCTGGGCAGCATGTGGGATCTTAGTTCCCTGACCAGGGACTGAACTTGTGCCCCCTGCACTGGAAGCATGGAGTCTAAACCACTGGATCACCAGAGAATTCCCCCAATAGAACCTGCATTGTTTTGTTTTGCTTTTTGGATTAAAAAGTATTTGCATGCATGCTTGGTCTCTAAGTCAAGTCCAACTCTGCCATCCATGGACTCTACCCTACCAGGTTCCTCTGTCCATGGATTCTCCAGGCAAGAATCCTGGAGTAGGCTGCCATTTCCTTCTATAGAGGATCTTCCTGACCCCGAGATCAAACACACATCTCCTGCATCTCCTGAATTGGTAAGCAGATTATCACTGAGCCTATAATTTGGAGAGAAATTGCTTTAAAATAATATTTTTAAATATCACTGCTAAGAGCAGTGGGAAACACACTTGAGTCTCATAGTGACTTGCACAGACTCTCTGTTCCTTAAAAACAGGTCAAACTCTATCATCTGCTTCAAAATATCTTTCAGATGAATTATATATTCTGAACATTTCACCATATCATAAAATTTTTTTTTCTGTAACATAGTTTTCACTATGAATATTATTTTAGTGTACCAGGTATACTTTTTGTTTAGCATGACATGTAGCTTTTCCAAACATGCCCGCATGTGTTGCTATTGGTATGGTCTGGAAAGATAAAATCTAGAATGTGATTCCCAGATCAAGTGAGCATCTATAAGGCCTTTGATGAATACTAAAAAATTACCCACCAGACTTGGACAGCCAGGAGATCCAACCAGTCCATCCTAAAGGAGATCAGTCCTGATTATTCATTGGAAGGACTGATGCTAAAGCTGAAACTCCAATACTTTGGCCACCTGATGTGAAGAACTGACTTATTGGAAAGACCCTGATGTTGGTAAAGACTGAAGGCGGGAGGAGGAGAAGGGGATGACAGAGGATGAGATGGTTGGATGGCATCACCGACTCAATGGACGTGAGTTTGAGTAAGCTCCGGGAGTTAGTGATGGACAGGGAGGCCTGGTGTGCTGCAGTCCACGGAATCGCAAAGAGTCAGACACAACTAAGTGACTAAACTACCAACTACTACTAACCACCCGCTAGAAGGCAATCCTGTGGTACTAGTGGTAAAGAACCCCCTAACCGACGCAAGAGATGCTAAAGATGCGGGTTTGATCCCTGAGTTGTGAAGACCCCCTAGAGGAGGGCATGGCAACCACCGCGGTATTCTTGCCTAGAGACAAACCCCACGGGCAGAGGATCCTAGCCGACTGTCGTCCGTAGGGTCCCCAAGAGTCAGAAGCGACTGAGCACAATGAGTACTACATCAGTACGAGGCACTTGACCCACTCCTGAATTAAGCATTTTGAAGGAATTACTAACTATCCAGAACTAAATTACTGGGATTAAAGGTTATTCATGAGCATTTTGTTTTTAAATTCACAGTTACATTTTCATTCATTCAGCTAATTATGCACTTTGTGGAAACAAACAGGATATTCACTTAAGGCCAGACTCGCATGTAGAAAAATCTTCAAAAGCCAAAGTAAGTACCTCTTGTAGGGAAATCGTGAAGGAGCCAGGTTTGCAAAAGACCTCTTTTCTTCAGGTTGGTGTTTTGGAATACTCAGTTTTGAAAGTGACATAAATAATTCCTCCCATGGAAATAAGGAGATGAGAGTTAAACACGAAGGTGAAATGAGGAAGATGGCTTCTCCTCATTAAACTTCATGATACAGGGCATTCCTTGTGGTCCAGCAGCTAAGACTCTGCACTCCCAACACAGGAGGCCTGGGGTTTGATCCCTGGTCAGGGAACTAGATCCCACAGGCTGCAACTAAGACCCAGTGCAGCCAAATAAACAAAGTTCTATTAAAAAGGAAAAACAAAATCTTCATGGGATGAATTATAGCTGAAGATCTGAGAGATTCTACCTATCCCATCACTGCTGTCATGTTAAAAAAGACCCCCCAGAGACCAAATGGAAACAGTCCCAGGAGTATCCTCTCTCTAGATTAACTGCAGCATCTTCTTTCCTCTCCTTTTTATAACCCATTAGTGCAAACACTGTTAACTGATCGTGAACAGGCAAGTGGGGCTAGCTCAAGACTATCCTCCCCTCGGAGCATACAGGAGCGCACACGAAGGACAAAGAAGACAAGACACCCCTTCTTTCCGTTCTGCGGTGGAAGGGACCTCCCGCAACGAAGAAGACTTTGACACTCTGCTTGTCTTCTTGGAGGCTGGGTCTTTGACTCTCCGATACTAGCTTGATTCTCTGAATGCTAGTGCATCATGTGCAGATTAACTTATTTTGTAGATTATTGAATCTGGTGCATTTTCTATTCGTAGTGTTGCTTTCTGAGAGATCAAACAGAGAAGGGAAAGAGAAAAAAAAAAAACTCCTTTGAGTAACAGAATTAACACACACTGGATCCTTTGATATGTGGGAGTACAATTTGTTCAGAGCCAAGTCCCCCAGAGTTTTGAGAAGGAGAAGAGAAACACTAATATATTTCCGTTAGGGAGCATGTTAATTTTCAGTTTGTAATTAATTTAGGATCACTAACATTATGTGTGGGGGGAAAAAAGCAAACTTGCCCCACAGCACCTCAGTACTCCCATGGAAGCACATCCAAAATAAATGCTGTCCCTTGATACTGTACCATGAAACACATTTCTAAGAAACTCTTGGCGCCCTTTCCCTGAGTTTCCGACAACGTCTGCTCAAGAAACTCTTCAATGAAACCACACAGGTACAGCCTCAGGGGGGGAAAAGAAAACAACTTTACAGCCCCAAAGAGTATTTTCCAGTCAGTTAGCTGGATGTATCCACATTTTTCATATTAGCCAAGAAATGTCTGGAAAAGCATAGGTATTCCTTCCAATATGTGGACATATTTATCTGAGATTATATCCTGATTTCACTGTCTTTGTCTCTGTGCCTCTCTCTGTATTTCTCTTTGTTTTTCTCTTTCTCTGCCTCTCCCTCTTTTAAATCAGAGTCACCTATACGCCATGGAAGGGAGATATTCCTTTAAAGCAGGCAACAGACTCACCCATATTTCAGGATCCTAGAGCATTTATCTTAGTTCTGTATCATTTAAATAAATTATTTAACAACTCTGAGTCTATTGTTATTATTAATTTTTTACATAGATTATACTTTGGCTACCTGATGCAAAGAGCCAGCTCATTGAAAAAGACCCTGATGATGGGAAAGATTGAAGGCAAAAGGAGAAGGGGGTGGCAAAGGATGAGATGGTTAGATAGCATCACCAACTTATTGGACATAAATTTGAAAAAACTCCAGGAGATAGTGGAGGACAGAGGAGCTTAGAATGCTATAGTCCATGGGGTCACAAAGAGTCAGACATGACTTAGTAACTCAACAACAACATCATTTAATAGAAATGATTATGCAGGGAAAAGGCATAAAGCATATATTAGAAATACAGATATTTTCTCCCCTCAGAAGGAAAAACAAGCAGATGTTCCTTAGCAAGAAAGAATTGTTTCTCAGATATTTTTAGTTCAACTGGTCAGGGGGAAAACAAAAGAACACAAATCAAAAGCATTCAAGTAATTGTATTTTAAAAATTAAAAAATCATGTACTGTTTTCATAAAAATGTATTACAAAAGAAATGCTACTGGTAACCCTATACTGTGATCTCACTTTATATACTATAGTACTACCCTGGTCCTGGGCTTCAGGGTCTACACCCTTCGGAATAGTTTGTAAGCAGCATCCAGCTATGATATTCCTGGTGGAGAATCATCTGATACCCTGTTCCTGTTTCCCACTTTGAAGTATTTCCTAGCACCTAGTCAGGTGTGGGGTTGATCAGAAACCCCTAAGGAGTCATCCAGGCACTTGGGTGTGGGTCACAATGAGTCTAGGAGAACAGCCAAGTGGGTATTCGTATCTGGATCATTATCTTTTTCTTTTTTCTTTTTTAATGGCTCCATGAAGCTCGTGCAATCTTAGTTCCCTGACCAGGGATTGAACTTGGGCCCTCAGCAGTGAGAAAGAGGAGTGTTAACCCCTGGACCACCAAAAATTTCCAGAAATTACTTGTATTCATTTTTGCATCTGTTATCAGTCTTCACAACTTTGCTCTCCATATAGATGGATTACCAATAGCCTATCAGTTCTCTCACCTCAATAGATTCTACACTGTTTCTTCATTCATCCGACTTAAGTGATTGTTCTTTCCAAGGCAGACTGAAGTCTCTGTCATCATCAGGAACTGCACCAATTCTAAAATCTTGATTTCTAACGCTGCTGTTCTTGACCATCCATGAACAACTACAACCACATCTACCAATCTACCGCCAGCCATACCATGTGTGATTCATCTCCCTTTAAAATATACAAATTGTCCTTTTTTTTTAAGTCAATTTATATACTCTGAATCTATTCTCCCCTGGGGCTTCCCTGGTGTCTAAGTGGTAAAGAACCCACCTGCCGATGCAGGAGACTTGGGTTTGATCTCTGGGTTGGGAAGATCCCCTGGAGATGGAAATGGTACCTACTTCAGTATTCTTGTCTGGGAAATCCCATGGACAGAGGAGCCTGATGGCCTACAGTTCATGGAGTTGAAAAAGAGCTGGACATGACTTAGTGACTAAACAGCAACAACAATTCTCCTCTGACTCCTGGAATTTCTTCCTTTCTCTCTTGCTTTACCTGCTTGATCAGTTGAATGATTCATTCCCATTAGTGCTCAAATGTACCTTAATCTCATCTGTAGTTTACTATTTCATTTCTCCATCTACCGTCTGAGTCCCTACTTTCTCAGCTACTATTCTGTCTTAGATCATTCCATCTGGAACCTCCATCCTCAACGCTGAACAAGTATTTCTCATACTAACGTTATGACAACATCAGTCTTTTGAAGGATGATGCCTAAATTCTTGGTCTTCATTTGAAACCACTTTCAGCATCAGTGGACACAGCAAACCCACTCTCTTTCCTGAAACTCCTGTTCTCTAGATTTCTTCCCAATGCAACACTCACCTAGTTTTATTTTCAACTTTTTCTTATCACCTTTTCTTCCTCTTTTTATTTGTTCCTTCTCTCTTATTTGGGTTCCCTGGCAGCTCAGCTGGTAAAGAATCCGCCTGCAATGCAGGAGACCCCAGTTTGACTCCTCGGTCGGGAAGATCCCCTGGCAAACGGAAAGGCTACCTACTCCAGTATTCTGGCCTGGAGAATCCCATGGACAGAGGAGCCCGGCAGGCTACAGTCCATGGGGTAGGACTTTCACTTTCTGACTTCAAAATATCAGAAAGCCCAACAACCCTGTCCTCAAATTTCCCTTCTTTTTCAGCTTTACCTATTTCTTAGGAGATTCCATTACTATCCTGGTTTTATTTATTTATTTATTTATTTTTTCTTTATTGTTTTTGCCATACAATGTCATGATATCACCATGGGTTTACATATGCTCCCCCTCCAGAACCCCCCTCCCTCCTCCCTCCCCCCCGGGAAATCTCG